>JANTFB010120641.1:0-11562 GCA_026546635.1 Porricondyla nigripennis | reverse complement strand
GTCGCGGATACTTTTGCGACGAAAATCTGCTTCTGAACGGAGAGACGTGTGTCGCGAGGCCGCTCTGTCCTATTCCGTACTTGTGCTCAACGCCATGGCATGGGCGAATCAATTATAGGCCGTGCAATCGAGATTCCACCGGTCGTGGCCACTCATACGCATACCGCACTTGACAATTGAATCGAGCTCAAAAGCTCCGTTCAATTTTCGATTTCAACGGATGTGTCTCCATGCGAATGAGATGCGATCGTTAATTGTTCGTCATCATCATCATCAACCAATTAGCGTCAAATTACCGTTACTCATGACTCACTCGAGCTCGTGATCTTTCTCTCGCATCGTATCCATGCATGCTCGCTAGAACCAGTGAACGGGATTCCTTTCGAGCTTCATCGAATGCTCGAGATCGCAGCGACACATGAAGAATGCCTTGATCTGCGGCACTTCACATTCCATTCTTTGACATGAGTTTGACGATCGCATGTCTCGTGCCGTGCCAATTCTCAAGTTAATTGGAAAAGATAACAATTGAAATCGCCACGCACTTGCGTACATACCGAGTGATGAGCGCCGGTCTGGTCCGTGGATACGATTTCGGGTACAATCGAGTAGCTACACCCAGTATCTGTGTGTAGCCACACATACATGCGAGTCTGACTCGAATAACTCCCGCCGAGTGCCCAGTTGAACACAAAACTGCTCACATCAGCCACTTGAAGTCGAATGGAAAAAAGGAACCGAAGAAATGCGAAGAGAAAGACGGGCCACGCTAGGCGTCACAGTCACATGTTTGCAGCTCCATTTCATTCGTGACGTCAACCAATTGGCATCGAAATGCGCACCAACCTACTTTGAATCCGTTACAACCGAATCGTGAAAATAAAAACATATGATTTCGCATGCACCGTGCACAGCACAGTGTACTGTACAGTACACCCCATGCGAAGCGGGTTGCACAAAGGAATGAAAACCTGCACAGCGATTGTCGGCAAAATTGAGAAGTGAAAACATGCCGTCCGGTGGCCGTTCAGCGTGCCACTCAAGACAGAGTAATTTTCCGATTTATTTTAAAAGTGAAAACTCAATTTCGAATTCATCGCCGTTTTGTTGCCAATTTGCGGTGTGCTTTAGTGTGCAGGTGCACTGTACAGTGTACGAGACACGGCGAAAATGGACAAATCGAAATGAAAAATATAGAAGGTTCACGATTTCGGCGGACGAAATTATTTTTTTACGCAAATTCCTCGTGAGCTTCGGGTTCGTTTTGATTTTTTTTTCTCAAAGTTCCTTTTCTCTATCGTTCGTGCGATTTGCATTTTCCGGACTCACCTTTAACGTAACTATCTGGCAATACCACTCTGGGCCTGAGCGTGTAATTTTTTTTGGCTTCAATTTTCATACTGTGGAGGCTGTTGGGAAACGAGAACGAAGAAAATAAAAAAGGAGAAGAAAAAAAACAGTTAAAAGTGCACATGATAGTTGAGCGGTTGATACGGAATGGTTTCGGCGTGCTTGCCCCCACATCCCCAGTCCATTCATCCCTACATCCATCCATTCTCGATTGCATCTCGTTTTCGGTTTGAGGACTGATTTTCGATTGGCCACTTTTCTTGAGAACTATGCGAATGCATGCAGCCAACGACCGAACCAGTTCGGGCCCAATCGACAAAAACGTTCTCGCATTTTTCGAATCAACGCTTTGCCGTATTTTACGCTGTCGCAGCAAGGGTATGACGCGCTTTGCGTGTGACTCGAAATCATTTCGTTCGGTGCACTTTCGCGGAATGCGCGGCAAAGGGTTGGGCGCTGCAGAGCATTTTATTATTATGTTGTTACACAACACACATAAAACATGACAACAACAACAACATCGACGACGACGTAAACTATCGCATATAAACATGGTGTTTTCGATGTTCCCACAGCCTACACACTACACGTTTCTCGGTCTATTTATAGCTAAACAGGTTACTAGAATAAACCTCGGAACACACGACGCGTGTCTATTTTCGCCTCGGCTCTCGAAGAATTCCGGCCGTTCTATTGAACTTGACCATTTTCTTCGGGCCATTTTTTTTCGTTGCACAGATGATGAGGGCGGTCTGTGTGTAGAAATCAAGACACAACCAGGCATTGTGAGCTCGTGTGCGAGTGCGATATGCAGTATGCACTGAGACAGTCTAATGCCGCGACTGAAGTGAATGGGGGAAAAACGGGTATAATAGACAATGAATACGTCATCATGTGCTGCTGCTACTCCTGCTGCAATTGCGACTGCATTAAACTTGACCAAATTCATGAAGTGAAGCGCGGAACTCCGGTGACAGACGCAAAGCGAAACCAATGGGACTCTCAGAGTGCACTCCAGTTCCAATCATGGCAAAAATGAAATGCATCGCTTCTTCTGCCCCATCCCCACGTCCATGGGTTCATCCCTTTTGAAAATAAAATGCGACAACTCGACTTCGGTAATATGCCCGTCGGAGTTGTCGAAAACGTTTATTTGCTCGTTTGTTTTGACGCCAAAACGACTGCAATGCTGTTCACCGCTTGAAAGATGAACTGCATTAAGCCCAATCACAATTATCTTGTTCGAATCGCTCGTTGCTCTCCATTGGAATTGTCAATAAAACGGTGATTTATATGTTCCGTGCGGCCTAGACTAGATGGGTACATGTAATGCGATACGAGTGGGTGAGTGTGTTTGTGTGGAACAGAGACGGAGGGCCGGTCGTGTTGGAAAGTGGAGAAAAATACAAAGCATGTGAGGGATCATGGCGATAATTCCATTTTTTATTGATGCCACTAGACACATTGCACACTGCACACCTTGTACACAACAAGCCCTCTTCCCCCATGCCACCCTGAGACACCGTGGGCCATGAATGCGCACAGACGACTGGACTTGGAAAAAAAATGTCATGGAAAATCGACCGAGCGAAGTAGCCAGCATTGATTCGGTTTTTTGTTATTATTTATCTATTCGGATTTCGTGGGGTGAGTGAGAAGACATTGAAACGGCGCTTTGGCCATGCGGGTGCGAATGAATTTTTGATTTATCCATCAGTTCTTGTTCGGCTCCTGTGTGTTGTTTTCACTTGCTAGTTTCTCTACCCTCGAAGGTTGGACAATTTTTCGTGCACATCGAATGGATTTGCGAAAGAATGAAAAAAACGAATTTGAATGTTCACAATTTCCATGTGCCATGTTGATTCCGAAATGCCCGTCCCCATCCACTACTCCTCTGTGCATAGCATCGGCGGACGCTTCACTCGCACACTGTTCTGCGCGAGATGAATATAATGAAGTGTAGTCGTCATCGTCAGGGATCAATTTACATGATTTCGATGGGCGCTCTTATACTGTTTTATGGCTGAAAAGTGCTGGCGCGACTCTTCTTCTTTTCTATCAAATCCAACCGCAGGCATTCGATTTCAATATCAATCGATGGTTCGCATTACCCAAGCGATTACACTGCTCGCCGCTGGCCCAGTGCTAGCGCGATTCGGTCGCGCTCTCAAAAGAGATATCGAATTCAAATTGACGTGATGCATGCCGCTGCCGATGACGGAGTGGAAATATGGCATGAAATGAGAAAATGAATCGTTCAAACTGTGAACAGCAGCCACTTACCACATCAGCAATAAAACTATGATAATTCCAGTCAGAATTGACTGAGTCCCGAAAGCAGCCACCATTTTTCCTTGATGTTTCTTTTCATTTCATACTTTTGTCCATGCGAATTTTACACATCGATTAGTTTGATCGGATTTGGATCGGGACCGGAGAGCGCGGAATTCAACACGAATAGGAACTCCTTGCGCACCCTTCGCCTCACCGCGGCAGGGTTACGCAGTATTTGTATTGAACAATTCCGGAAATATAACTTCGTTCACTTGTGCACGGCAACGGTATTTTCGGTCACACCGATTCGGACCACGATTCAAATGCTAACTGTCCTTTCGTTGCAGTCCGCGCGAAAGCGTTTATCTGTTCAATAACTCCGTGTATTTCGGCCACGGAATATCGTTGTTTTCCGTATTTGGATTTCGTTGTCTCGAAAATGTCTCTCACTCATCTGAAACGCACTTCAGATTTTCTTTTTTCCTTCTTTCAGGCCATTTCCATGTTCGTTTGCGACCGATCCGAAGCACACGTGATCGATGAGTGCGCAAATGATGCGAAACGCGAACAAATAGAAGGCACTAATTGTATTGACGAATTTACAGGTGTTTCAGGTTGACTCGAACGAATGCGGAATGCCAGTCGATTGTGCCGTCCAATGCATTGTGAGCGCTTGAAGAACAGAAAAATGCACGTTCGCAGCAATCGATGGGAGCACAACGAAAATTAACTATTTTCTCGACAGTTTTTTTCGGTTTTATTGCCCAACAACGAAATAAGTAATAAACCGGCGAAACCGAATGGGGTGGAAACAACCGAACAACCGAATCGTTATTTGGCCGTGAGACCAAATGTTCACTTTTTCAAAATTTGCATTCGCTGCATTTTTTGCATTTTCTGCATTTTCAGCGCCTTGTTCGCGCGCAATTTCCACAGTCGCCGGAATTCACTGGTGTCCATCAAGAGCTTTCAATTTACTTCTGTTCGCCTCGTAAACACACACACTCACACACACTCACACACACTCACTTCCATTTTTTTTCGCATCTGTCCTTCGTCCTTGCCTCGATCGTTATCAATCGTTTGAAATATTTTGCGACCGACAAACGAAAAGAAAACCAAATAAAACCGAACGGTAAATTCGTAATCGCTGGCGTGATTACATCGTTCGGTGAATCACGTTTCCGTCTTCGTTGCGGCGATGCTCGTCCGTTGCATTAATTTCGATGTGGACGCGGATATTCGTATTCGGTGCTCTGAAAAGGGAAATCAATTCAAATGGGGTTAGCGCTATGCCATATGATTCGGGTGCATCAGAATTTACACAAAACAGCAACAACGATCTGAACGAATCGAAACGCACTCCGAGCGATATGAATCACTCGACTGAAGCAGACGATGGAAAGCAGCTATCAAATACGATGGGACATTTTTGTGATGTTCTTCCGTTGCCTGAAGCTCGATTACAAAATGCCAGAACCAAGTGGATTCGGCCTGCTGTGTATTCGAATCTGATG
Organism: Porricondyla nigripennis; assembly: GCA_026546635.1. Classification (NCBI taxonomy): domain Eukaryota; kingdom Metazoa; phylum Arthropoda; class Insecta; order Diptera; family Cecidomyiidae; genus Porricondyla; species Porricondyla nigripennis. Next base: position 6,421 of record JANTFB010120641.1, on the reverse strand, counting down.
CTAGCCGAACAAATACAGAAAATCGGCGAGTAAATGATTCACGTCATGTTGACCGAGTCCACACTGAACACACTACGTACGCACACGTGATGAGCGAGTGTCGTTTGTTAAATGCTGGCGTTTCGAGCGTTTGGCGTGTCCGTCGAGTACCAAAGAACGGACGGTCCCACGTACTGCCATTCGAATGAATTTGTCATTATCACTTCATTCGACCAATTAATTTGTGTATCAATGAGTCGACGCCGAGCAGCTGAGAAGTTATAAGCACGAACACGGCCAGCGTGATAATTGCGTGCCACTTTGGTTCATCAGTCAAATGCTGCTCTCGCTCTGTTTCCTCCTCTCACTTGAATCCAATGGCCGGTGATCGTTGCCATTTTAATTATTTACAATTTTTTCGTCAGCCCACGATGTGCCCATCGAAATCATTAGGTATCCGGCCTTCGTGAGTGAGTAGTTCGCGAAACAAATCGAATGCGTCTGAGGTCGTCCCGTGGAAATATGGAAATGTTCGAGTACGCCGAGAGCACCTTAAACCCGATTTTCGATGCCCGAGAATCCTCAACGTCTTCCGTACATTGCCCGTGGATGCGGCAGAGCTTCAAAATGGGTGAAAAAAAAATCCAGCAAAGAAACCTACTGTTATCGCTCCGCTGAATTCGTTTCGAATGAACCAAATTGGAAATCGAGTGGAAACAAAGTCTTCATTCGCTGCTCCGCTCGGCTCGGTGCGATCGGGAGGTTTTCGTAAAAGTCAACCGTCAATCGGGTGCAAAATTATTCGACTGGCAACACAGTCAACCGCGAACTAAGTGGCAAAGCCTCTGTTTCTCTCTCACTCTCTGGGAAAATGTTTTTCCCTCGTCGCTGTAATTTTGTGTGTGACACAGCCACACACTGTGAGCAGAGCGTTGTATGCAATGTTATTCATATTTCACATTGTACGACTGTCCTGCCATCGCCTGTTCGTATCGTTTCGTGTGTGTGTTTTTTTTCTGCTGCTCCGTTCGGTTTCGAAAGTCGTCGAAACCGCATTACGTGGGAAAATACGCGCGCCAGCTACGCTCAGTCATGCAACGATTCTTCGGTTCCGTTTTTTTCACTCTTTCTCTCTCTCTGTTTTGCTACTTTCCGCATTCATTATATCCGAGCCGATATCCGTGTGTAACATTATCCACACACACGAACGAGGAGAAGCAAGCCGCACTGCATTGAGCTGACGAAAGTAAGGCGGTCGAAGTGCGATCGAATGCATGCGAATATTCGTCCCATGTCATCGGGAACATGCATCGAACGATGAACGATTTGCATTCGAATGATGTGTAACGGACGCTGTACGCAAGTGGCATCGATGAGCCATCCCCGATTCAGGTCCATTATCGAATACTAACTATTGAAAATCTGCAAAGAAAATCGTCGCGAAGGCGCAATGAAGGTTGTTCTCACTTCGATTCGATACATTGCGCTAGTCGGTCTCTGTCGCTGTCCGTTACAGAATGTCGAGTAACCGCCGCTACAGCTCGAAGTGTACGAGAGCTTGCGGCTCCATTCATGCAATTCACGAAACTAAGCCGCATCGGCAAAAGCGTCGAAAAGCTCGGTCGATGCGGGAGCTTTGCTCGCTATACGTGTTCGCCATTTACTTTTGATGTCGTTCTGAGTAACGAACGACGATAAAAGCGTTTGCAACGGCATTTATGGCCACACATTGATTTGTTTGGTAAGTCGCATGCGCCAGCTGCTATAACATAATTAAGCAATTTACACGGGCTTCCAGCGAACGACACACGTGGTGGTGTGCACCTTGTATTTACACAAGCCCGTGAGTCAGTGGCAGCCGAATGTATTAGCAAAGCGGCGGTCATAGAATAATGGAGCTCATAAAATGGGTAATGTGCGGTAATGGAAACGGTCGCCGAACGCCGGCTAGCTACGGTCGTGTATACGCTGATCACGGCAGTATCGGTGGGCATGAGGTGGGCGCACGCGCGCCAGCCAATTTCGACGGGTGACGATTTAAATGTTGCATTAGATTGCATATGCTGAATGCTTTGCATGCACACAACACTCGTCCGTTCATTCATTTTATTTGTTTGGCTAAAAATTTACATTTACTCGCAATTATCGCGCAGACAGACATCGACGATTCAATTACATTCGTCAAGCCGACATTTTGATTGAAGTTGAATTGTGAGATCGACGAATATTACGAAGAATGTTTGTTCGTTTTTTTTTTCATTTTCAATTGCATTCTGTTGACTCGAAATGTTTGCTCGTTTTGGTCAGAACCAGAACGAATGTATACTAGGGTGGGCCGCACCCAGCACATGGGTTAAAGCCCTGTCTAAACGGAATTTTATTGTCGGACGTCACATTTGAATTCGAAGAATCAAAAATCAATAGACGAGCATTAGCTGCCTGCCGAAGAGGACTGCAGAATGAGGTTATGCTCTCGAGTAGCAGGAAGCGCTGAGCATACAAGCGAATCTCTTTCGCACTCGAGATAGAGACTCACGTCTGGACGTGAACGAGAGCAACGAAGGAGTCAAAAATGTGCATGGGGCACCGGGCACAGCGCAGAAAGATCGAATCAAATTTCGCACCCGCATTTTGATGTGAATCCCTTGTTCCGGTGTGTATTTGTCCATGCGGCCGAATTTTTCGCCGTAAAAAAAAAAACCGGCAGGAAGAAATTTGCGAAATCTGCCAAATCCTGATTTCGTATCATTTTGAAGATTCGGGCAGCTTTTCATCAAGCCGAAGTTTGAATTCAAACGATTCCGGTTGTCAATGTCTTTTCACGATTTGCATTGTTCGTTTGAATGCAACGCAAATGACTCTCGACACAAATGAATCTTGCAGATAATCGACGCTCTCAATTAGCTACAATTTCACTGTTAGACTTCAAAGCGCGTGACGAAATACAACTTGGTTTTCTGTGTTGGAATGAGTTATCGTCGTTCGAATTTGACGACCTTACGGTTTTGATCGAGAAATTCTGTGAAGAAATTGACCGGCGAAAAATGGCACACGGCACAGGGTCAGGTTCAGTCGCCCGCTCTCAATAATCCATGTGACGGAAGAGGCCAGAAAAGTCAAATGCATCGTGGCCCAGTCTAATGTGGACAGCCACAACATTAGTAAACAAAAGCGAGAAAGAGATAGGAGGGAGGGTGAGGGGGGGGGGGCATTGTAATTGTCGTAGCTCACATACAATGTCATTGTCATTGTTAAAAACAAGTGGTTCGTCGCGTTCGCATTGTATAATTTGGCGAATGAGCCAATGGATTTGGATCTGTATATTATCATTATTATTAGTAGTCTTATTGCATGTATTGCCGTTCCTACGCGCACACACATGCGCACCGCAGTATTCGACACACAATTGAATTTTATTTTCGACGTGAAGATCGCCATTTGCCCAGACGATCGCGTTTCACATCGCGACGGAACGTCTTCCGCGAAATTTCTGCTAAGAAAAAAACAAGCAATGCATTTGGGCACGGAGACATCGGAACAATGACAGGTTGGTCCATAAAAAAAATGGTCAATCCAATACGCATTTCGCATCCATGCCATACATCACAGCGACTCAAGATCATTCACTTTCTCGCACTAAACAAAACCTATAAATATTCTTAATTTGCTGCATAACCGTCCTCAGAGACAGATGCGAACTCATTCAATGTAATACATTTGAATATATTCATGAAATCGCTTCGTGTAAGGCCTAGACTCCTTGAAAAGCCATACACACACATTCGCACGCAGCGCGGAGGACAGGTGAGAACGGTAGGGCATGAGGACGAGGCGACCGACACTCGAAATGCAATTCGGGTCGATCGATCGCATTCGGGATGAGTCAAATGCGTCGTTTCGTTTTTTTCAAATCAAAACCATTTCCGTTGTTGTCGATAACGAGACCGGGCACAATCGGTCGGATGCCGTTAAAATATGTCAATTCAATCATCTGGCATGCGCGCATCGCATCATCGTAAAGTGAAAACCACAATGGACTTGCGTTTTCCGTTCGCTTTGTGATCGTGATTCGTGATCGTATTCATATTTGGCGCAGTTGGCGGTCGCGAAATCCATTATTCAAATCGACCGGTTTGTATTCGCAAAATTATTAAATAATAGGTTGATAATAACAATAATAACAATAGCCTGGCTGAAGAAATGTGCGTGCACCGAACAGTGTGTTTGTGTGACCTTATATCATCTATTGACCGTCTATTTCGGGCAGGCGTTTGTGCGATTCCCTTCCATTGTGACGCAGCTGACTGGACACGTGACGCGTGAACGATCACATGTGGTTGGACTTACATAAGAAAAATGCGACCACTTGAATGGAAAAAATTGTGGCGAGCATCTGGGCGCATTTCTCGTTCCGCAGAACACTTTCGCAGCTGATGCAACGATGTGGGTATGCAGGTACGTCTACCTATTATATTGTGAGCGACCTTGAAATGCCATTATAAATCGACGATCACCGATCAACTGGAGTGCACTAGCATTTCGTGTGACATTTTTTTCTTTTTCTTTTTTGGAGATCACGGTGAGTGACACCTGGAGAACGGCGGCATCCACCAAGCGTTCGAATTGATTGATGAATACAAAGTCGCGTGCGCTGCTGTGCCTTGTGCGATGTGTGGGCAGCTTTGTTGTGCCCGGGCCCCACGAGACTTATGCTGCATTTATGGGCATCTGTGCCAAGGGAATCCCGTTGGAATTGCATTTACGTTTGGATCCAAGTGCCACAGCAACACCGACCTTTCACCGTTCCACTGAAAGTGATCGAGCTGCTCAATTTTCTCACAACCGACTTACGAACGACGAACCGGGAAGCCATAGGAAGCCAAACGATTCGGAAGCAGGCGCACGACGGTTTCGCGCTCTCCCAATAACACATTTGTTGTGGTTTATTGGTATTCGGTCGCGAAACCACGTAGATCAATGTGCATCGCTCACGATCGCAGCGTCACGAATTTTGAAGATTCCGATTTTGCGAATGACAGCCGACCAATTCGTCCGACTCGTTCACTCGAAACGGATTCTATTCACGTGTTGCCACATCGGTTGCGTTGCGCAATCAATATTTGCACGTTTCATTTGATCGAAGTGGCACATTTGGCGATGCGAAGGTGATAAAACGTATGGAGCGATGTGAATTGCGTTGCATCGGACCATTCGACATCAAACACCAAATATGTGTGTGATGTGTTCGGTGTTCGGATCGCGAGCCGACGCAACATTATCTCGTTTTGGCAGACAGTCAGTCTGGCATTCGCATCTCGATTCGCCGCATTGGAATCGTGCGATTTTTTTAACTTGGAAAAATCGTTCGAGGCTCGGCCGGTGCGACACCTATGCACCCTGGCCCGAAAACGCCTCACGGATCCGTCGACCGTTGCGTATAGTATTCCACAGTATTTGGATTCATGGAAAATCGCAGTAACGTCGCAGTTCGCCAAACTCGTCGCACATCGACTCCAAATTGTTTCCACTCACGTGTTGCGCGCAACGAGGTATTTTATTTGCGCAAACTGAGATGAATGGATAATTGTAAATCGTCATTCACGACATATAATGCTATCCCTTGTGCGTCGTCGCCATCGTCTGCCCCTCTCTTGGGAATTCACCGACATTATCTGTAAACAGAAGAATATGATTGAATAGTCGCAGCCGAACCGAAGCCTGTGCATGTGAGAGAAATCGGAATATTCGTTCTATTCATATGGAAATGCGGTCCATTTTCGCAGTGAATGCAAAATTGGAATGCCGTACGCACGACGACGATGTGCTATAGCCTCGCCACAGTACACGACCCGGTACATAACCGCAGACAATGCACGCAAGGTCGAAAGGTTATTCAGAGATGACTTCTCGGTCGTTGAGACATTGTGACAAACGTGTGCACAGGTGGAAGTGCCATTCCATTCGTTTCGTTCGCTACACTTTTTATCATTGCGAGCCGTCGGCAAGGACCGTCATCGGCGCTCTCAACGGGTGCATTGCTATCGAAATTCATTTCATATGGATTCGTCGACCGCAAACAAGCGTCGTTGCCGATTAAAATGCGAACGGTGTGACGCGCGACGAATCAATTTATTCCAATTCTGTTGGAGTGATGTTTGGAGCCCATTGACATTCTACGCTTCCCGCTCAAACGGAATAATTGACGTCAAATCCATGTCGTCCGACGCTCAAATGAAAGAGATCGCGTCAATCACCGGTCATAATGATTGGATAAATGGTCAAGTGAACGATTTCCAGCAATTTCCGAAACAACGATTTCCATCGAAACCACTTCAGTCGTCAAAATGGTGAACGTGCGAGATTTTCGTCAGCAATTAGTCGTGCGGACGGATGGCCGGCTGCGATCATCGATTTGCATAAATTATTGTTATTATCTATCATC
>JANTFB010120531.1:0-11563 GCA_026546635.1 Porricondyla nigripennis | reverse complement strand
CATACGGTGGACAGTGATGACGATGGCGGCAGAAATGAACTTGGAAATGGAGAAATGCCAGCACAGCGAACGGTTACGGAAACTACCGTTAGGGAAATTCGTTCGAAAATAACTTGAAAAAAATAAAATACATTTTGTGGTTGTTTTCGTTGCGAATGTCGATCCGCGTTAGCACACTGTTGTGAAATGCGTACATTCAATGCTTTCTTCGACTGTTCCGTGTTTTTTTCATTGCCCGTCGCCGTCACCTCTCCATTTCACATCTTTACGAGCGATGGTTTTGACAGAGCGCATAAAGTTTATAGTTTCCGGCGATCGTTTGCCGGTGTCCCATCGAAATTGCCGAGAAAGTTATCGGAACATCAATTCCAGCGAAAAACGCGCGCTGGCCGTCACGCACCTGGGCATCCGGTGCTTGAAGATGCCGACGTGGTGAGACTGGACCTCGCGGAAGTGTCCAGGTTCTGCCGATTTTTATTGCGATGCGATTGTATGTGAACCTTTTGCGCATCAGAAAAATAGCGAAAAAAAAAAGAATCGAACGCACATGCGAAGCAACCATAAACATTTGATGGAATTCGCATTCATCGAATGTCGCGCACACATTCAGTCGCATTTTATGCTCGTTCAGACAGTAGCTGCGAACGAGCTCGTCGGCAGAATCACAATGGAAAACAATAAGGAAACCCCGTCGCCCACACCATCGATTGTTCTTTCCTCCGAAGTTTTTCGGACCGACGACAGCCCCGGCAATAAAATAGTGTAATCGATTCCTGCTCATGAATGTCGACTATTGATACACATGTAATCGGGGCAAGCGACTCACTGGCACACTGTATTGCCAGAGAGATGTCACCGATTTGTAGCGATCTTACGCTGCGATCGTAATTGTCATGCAGTTCGCGTTTCGTGCACGATCAATGAGCAGCGAGACGATATTCCCATGGACGTTTTTACTTGTTTTCCAGCATTTGTTGTCATTTTAATGGAAAACATAAAAGAAAAAATGAAATTCAAATGAAATGAACGAATGAATAAATCGGTGATCGTTGGCCGCTGGCAACAAATATTGCACGTTCAACACAGTCAACACATTCGAATCGGTTTGGCGTCATATCAACGAACGGCATGTTCGTACGTGCGCTCGCGGGAATCGCGACATCGAATCGAGAAAAAAGAAGCAAAAACAATCGGAACGAAAACAAATCAAATTGTCGTGAGCAAATTGTCGTCGTCGTCTTTATCGACTCTGTTATTGTTATTTCCATTCATCGTCGGCGATCTCTTTTTGTTTCGAATCGATTTTTCTCCGTGTCGCACCGATTCACTGTGTTTCGCACAGCGAATAAATTCCCATGCCATGAGTCGTCCGTTCGCCATATTTGCGTTTTATTCATTCTCCGTTCGGTTCAATTTAAATGAATGTGCCCCGTTCAAGGATGCGCGCAAGGCGCACGCGTCTTATTGGCAGTCGCTTGCGATTACAATAAAATTGCGATTATTGTGACGGAGATGGGTGCGCGGGCGCTATATATTCATGTACTAACGTACATTGCAGGCACATATTCTCCTATCGTTCAAGATGACACAAACACAGCGAGACCGCTAGAACGTACATCGATTGAGTGGGAGGGGGACGAACGTGTTTTGTTTTGCGCGAACCACATCGGATGAAGTGATGAGTTTTCCGTGCACTTGAGATAGGAAAATAATAATTATATTCGATGTAGTCGGTGTCCGTCAATGGAAAATACCATGAGCTCGTGTGGGCGACGATCCTTGTGGGATTCGAATATGTTTCCTGTGCGAAGCATGAGCGACAAGCAGGCGAAGCGTAATTATCCATTTATCAGAGGCACAACGAAATACACAAGGGGTGAAGCTGGACTTGAAGACTGAAAGAACTGGCTCACTGGAGCAGACCCGGTGAGCAGTAGATGAGTTCACCTCTCTGGCACACGACAGTGTTCGCGCTCATATTCGCTTTCGACACGCGAACTGTCATGTGCGCGACAGATACAATCGGTTCCCGTCGTCCCAGTCTTCTCAAGTCAGGTCGTTCGGTCTTCCAGTGCTGCTTTTTCCCTTGGAAAAACAGTGTTAATAAATCAAGCAATTGCACGCGAGTCAAGCAATCGCCACCGTTTCGTATTCCACACTGCACAATTGCATGCTCGTTTAATCAGCATTTCCGTACGTCGTCATTCAAAATGCATCGAGAAAGTTCCTCGGTTGTGCTCGTCGTAATGCCACACATCCGCCATACATGGACTGGCGTTTTGCGTCGGTCGCATGCGATGTTCAAATCGAAAACAGAAACAAAAACAAAAACCAACAACAAGAGCTGAGCGACCATTTATCGTTGTCGGCGATTGATATGAGGCCAATGATGCGTCGTATGTCGCGCGGTCTGTCGCACCAACTTCCCAATGTCGTCCGTTTTTTTTTCTTTCTGTCTTTTTCAGTGCGAATAGGAAGCGCGTGCCGGTTCACCTAACGATACAGGCCAAACCATTTCAATTTATGCGCCAGACAAACAGACATGTCATGATTATCGTTATTACATTTATGCAGCGCTATCGCCGTATCGTCGCTTCTGCGCCATGCCCTCGTGATGGACAGAGCGAAGTTGTAGACCATCATCTGTTCGGGTGCTCGTCTGCGCTTTGCACGGAATGAATTGAGACGTTCACCTTCACTGTGTTGGTGACTTGGTGTGTCTGCGTGTGTCGGCTGTTGGCCGCCAATTCCGATTTCATCAGAAACAGATACAGAAACGTCAAATCGAGTCGCCTTTAACGTCATCCATCGACGTCGTTTGGTTTATTTTTAGAAAATTTCTTTTCTTTTTTTTTCCTTCGCCGCTGTAGAGGAGTGACAGTTGGTTGTGGCGCACCGTCGTCGTGAAGACTACGCTCACACCGAACGACGACGACGCACAAACAGAAATGACTTTGAAGTGAATTAAAAAAGTGAAGAGCTCAATCGTCGACAAACAATGACGCACACGGACAGTCGCTCGAACACAAGCACACATTGATCGTTGGGAAATCTGTCGGAAAAGTCGCTAGTAGAGTCGGCACGGCATCGTGTAGCACGTGAATGGGTGTGTGTGTGTGTGCGTTCGCTTTCCTCCAGTTCTGGCGAACCTGACTCTCGACGTGATACAATATTATTCATACGCAACGCATGCATGATTGATGATCATAAAAAATGAACGAACCGTTATTTATTTCAATTTCATTCGCTTTCTGTAATGGTAATCGATGGGTAGAGTGCGTGACAGAGAGCGAGTTAAAAATACATTTAGTTCTCACTCGATTGTCTACCAATTAATGTAGTCGCCGCGTTGTTGTCGCCTGTTTTTTTCTTTCTTTCAATGAAGTATATGCTCGTGTTGTTTGTTGTTATATGTTATCAATTGGGAAGTGCGGCGCGTGTGTGGATAAACCGAGGTGAAGACGACTGGTGGGTGCTCTTTTCGTTCGCTTTTGTTTACTTTTGGCTTTTGAACGATTTATGCATCATTTTTCTTTTATTGTTCAATTGTGTTCCGTTCTGCGTTTATTGGCGGCACTGGGGCACGTTTCCACACTTCATGTGTGCTATTATCAAGTTATTTTGTCAATAAATAACGGGTTTGAAGTACACTGCAGTTCAGGGAAAGACAGGCATTTTATATTTCCACCAGCGAACATTCACTTGGCGGCACGAGAACGAAGTGCCCACGAAGGAATGAAATACAAGATGAGCTGAGCATGAACAGCGTTTCGCATGAGTAATAGATCTTCGGAAGAAATGAAATCCTCACTTGTTCCGAGTCGCGTTCCCTTCATGCCGATTACCATATTTATAGAATGCGAACTCCACAGCTCCGCGCATATCGCATATCATCATTGCTCACACTCTCCTTTGTGTGCTACGAACGATGGGACGGAAAAAATTCGATCCGAAATGCACGACTAAACGAATTAGTCAGAGCTCGAGTTGGATCGAGTGCTTTGGGATTTCCACCGCCGGAAAGCAGAATTCAACTGATTAGGCGCTGACTCGCTCTCTCTCTCTCTTTCTCCACGGAGACAGTGTGTATGTTCCGTGCTAACGCTGGCCAGCCATTAATAACGTCTCAATTACATCAAATTTACCTAATTCATGTAGTTTCATTTCCTTTCATCATTTCATGTTCGCATTGAATGGTGTTGCACGGTCGCCTGGTACCAGACAAATTCGTTCGGAACACACTGAGATACTTGGCCAAAGACTGAATAGTCGCGCCATCGTGCAATGTGTCATTCCGTTTCGTCAGTGGACTTGTCGTCGGTATCGTCGGCAACGTCTCGTCACTCGATGCAGCGGAACGAAAATGCGACCGTGCGCGCCTCTGTGTATGTGATGTGGAAATGGATCGGATCATGTGGTCACTTCACTTCGCTGGGCTTTCGATGTGAAACCATACGATGCGCGTGTGACAGTGTCCACGACGGCTGTGTCTAAATTGAACCGAATTGAACTCGGATCCAAAATCAACCGATACGTGTTGTTTATTTTGGAATAGAAAACGTTAAATGGCAAATGAATTCCAATTTGTTTCGAACACATGCACGAACTGTGTAGATATTGCTGTTTGACTTGTTGTCATTCGATACCGATACAGTCGGATGCCGAACGCTGTGCATAGACATTAGGCGTAGACAGTGTCTGTGTCTATTAGGCACACACACTCGAATGGAAAATGGATAATTCGAGAGTATTCAATGTGTCGCCTTGGGTGTGAGATTCCCGTCATAGTGACGCCGTCGAAAGCAAATACGAAGTATGTGACTGAGAGTGATAAGCCCCATTGTCGTATCCGTATCACGTTGAGCTTTGTTTGGAACCGAATGAACGGAATCGGAAGGAAACTCCTTATCGCTGTCGTCGAAATTTTCGCAACGCCCGACAACTGATTGCGCTCTTGTACGACTGTACGGAACGGTGGTCGATGCGATGGCATGTGCTCTTCGGCGCGTTTCTTTGGTGAAATAACTCCGGTTTTCTATGGGTTCCGTGGAATCGACCGTATCGGTTGAAGGTCAGAAAGGTCTGTGTGCATATTAATCAGGGCGAACGCGTCCAAATTGCTGCCGCTCGATGGATTGAAGAAAGTTCATTCGATACGCGAATATGGCTTTGCCAATGATGTGATTCATGTGGCGGGTCTTTCTCTCGCTCTCTTTTTGTGCCATTTTTCTCGCCAATTTGATTAATTTTTCGAAGCCGATTCTGCCCCGTCGCTTCGTCACTGTCTTTTTTCGCTCGGCAAACGATTCGAACGAAAATTGCCGAATGAGAAATTGATGGAGAGACGCGAAGCGAGAGCGCATCTGACGCAAAGAAGCGAAGAAGAGAAAAAACCACGATCAAATTAGCAACGGCTTCATTGTAATTGTGTGAATGCGTCAGCGATGGCATGAGTCGAACGGAGTTCACAAAAAATGACGATTAATCTTCGCATTCGATTGTTATTATCTGAAGTTTATCGACAATCATAACTATTATTAGTCGCTCGCGATCGTTCGTCCCATTTCTTCACATTTCACAAAAATGGCCCGGTCATCGCAGTCCCAATTTGCCTCGCAAACTCAATTCAAACGACGCAGTACCTTCACGGAATTCCATGTCGTGTTTTTTTTCTTTTTAATTCTACATCGACGCAATTGAGTGTCGAGCAATGATCGTCTCTACACTTCTCTCGTTCGCTCGCGCCAGCGTGTGGCCAATGATGTGATGGTTGAACGGCACGATGACGATGCTCATCGTGTACGTTCGACATTCGATTTCCATCATTTCGCTGCATTCCATCGGCACTGAACGCTGAACCGAACAACACATTTCAACAGAATTGATTTGTGTCATTCATGAATGAATTCGAATTCGATGTGAAAGAGATTCGTGCATTTGTCGCGTTCCATTGCGCTACGAAGAGTAAATGGGCACCCATTTCCATGCCCAACAAAGCAAAAGAAAGTGAAAAAAAATAATGGGACTGCACCATCGATTGAACGTGCGACGGGCGCGTCTCACTGGCATTTTCATTCGCAGCAAAAGCTGAATAAATAAATACAAATGAATCCAGTCTCGAATGAGTAAATGAAAGCAAACCGACGACAACTGGCTGCGCAGGCCTATAGGCGCACAGAAAATTGGGTGAAGAAACGATGAAAGCATGAATGAATCGAAAGTCAGTTGTGATTTGAATGGGCCAAACAATCGTCGATGGTGAAATTGTACCATTATCGCCGGCTATCGCACAGGATCTAGGTGTGTGCATCGACTACAACATGGGAATAGTCAAGCGCGAGAGCGAACAACAAACAGATATGGGTTGTGTGCAGTGTGCACGTGGCTGTGTGTGGGAAAACCAACGATCCGGTGTCGGTGCCTAAAAAGAAATGACGTAGGTACCCATCGAGTCTTATCTGTACGGCGAAGCGGACTGTTTTTCGTGTTTCTGTTTTGTTGTCGCCGTTCCATCGCGTCTTGTTCTGAGCGAGAGCAGGGCGATCGCATCGCATTTTTAATCGGTTGATGACTAAACACGCGCATAATATGTGACTCACCACTGGTCGCCGATCGCAGCGTTCTAACTGTGCGCCGATGGAGACCACGGGCACGCGAAAGAAAAAAGTCGTCGACAAAAAGTTCATGTTTCATGCCCGATCGCATCGAACGACCGAAATGTTTGTGGAAACGAGACAACACCACTATCGCAGCGGCCAGTATCGCATGTCGCTTGTGAGACAGAAATAAGTGTGTGGAGCGCATATTTTCGTTCAAAAGTCGCCAAGCGACACCGCAGCGACGACGGGCCGTACCAATCACCGCCGCGCACACAATACGACGACGAGTCGACGACGTCAATTTATTGGAATTTTGATTTTGTTTTCTTTTTGCATCGCATATAAATTTGTTGTTCTACGTTTGATCTGTCTGTCGCGCTCGCACACTTGCGGAGAGAGTTGTCGCTACTACCACTACTGCTGTCCGCCGTCGTCGATCTACGAAAACAAAATCAAGAGCAAACAACAGGCGCACGGAGATGAGACGACCGTGCATGAATTTCAATGAAAATGAACGGCAACGCGAGCTGCGGACGCGACAGAATATCCACAACTCTGTGCGACTGTTGTGTCGGCCAAGCATTTTTTTCATACAGAATTATTCCACTCAATTTTCATCCTCGTCTTTGTATCGTTTCGAAGAAGCAGCGAAACATATATGAGATCTGCTGCGCATTCATTTATTAATGTTATTGTCGAAGCATTCTTCCGAGGAGCGCCGTCGTCTGTACGACGGAGACTGAAGTGTTATTAATTCAATTGAAACAACGCGCGATGGAAATCTGTGCGCCATGGCATGGGCATGGGCAATGAGCATGAGCATATTTAATATGCTCGTACGGCAGTTGACACCAACGACGCTGCCCGATCCACGCATACACTCTCGAGCTCGCGAACTAGGCGTCGTGCAAGCGCTGACTTCTCGCTCTGCAGTGCGCAAAAATGAACGAGTCCGGACCACGTATGCGCCGACGTACGTGTAGGTATACCTCTTTTGTCTCATTTAATCGGTGCCATTCGCACAAAAAATAAAATAATAAATGAAAATCCTCGAATAATGCCATTACTGCCCATTTTTCTCATCGTCTACACGTTCACAATCCCCATTCACTCGGCGTCATTGTCTTACCCGACGCACACGGACGGTGTGGAGGAAGAAAGACAAAAGACAAAAATTCATTTCAATTATTTTCTGTGTTTCATGATTACGTTTCGCCGCATCGTCGATCGTCTAGCGGAGTCGACTTTGTTTGGCACACCAAACCGTACCATTCTGAATTCCAGGCGTATTATGGATTATTCTTTTTTCCAGCCGATTCGCCGACACAGCATGAAATTCCCATCGTCAAAAAATATTATGTATTTTTTTTCTCTCGTTCTGTCCTCTCGATGATTATGTGGAATAGCCATCGCCATCGTCTACGTCGTTGCAAACGCATTTTTCATCGCCAAGGCAATCGATGCCGAAAGAATTCTATTTCGAACGGCAACTCATTGCTCAGACTGAAGACTGTTTATTTCTAAATCGACTAAGCTCTGTAATGCCGGTTTTATTCACCAAGGACTGTGCTTCAAACTGGAGTTGGAACTAGGATGTTGTTGTGTTCGCATGTGTTTCAGCGGGGCGCCTGTATCTTGTCAAATACTACAATAGTATTTTGGCGATCTATCGACTTCAGCTCACTAAAGATCTAGGTCCTTGGGTTCCCTGTGGTCAGCGCTGGACTATGCAGTCGTAAGGTGAATATAATTTTGACCATAGCGAAGTTGAGACTTCGAATGCTCTCGCGCACAGCGCAAATACAACTCGGCGCACGTATGTGTGTGTGCTCGCCTCGTGCGTTCGACGCACTAGCGAGCACGAGAGTATACGAAGTCTGAACGAGGACTAAATTCTATTCACCTTACGACAGCATAGTCCAGCTCTGCCTGTGGTGGTTCCCCGGTTTATTCGGGTGGTTCATAAGTTTGATATGGGTCACGTTATCAATAAGGTTTCACGTGTGATCCCTACGAGGGGCCTTCGGTCGCAAAAGGTGGCTACTTGGTTCATCAGAGTAGCTCTTAGGTTCACTGGAGTGGCTCGAAGGCCCACTGGGATGGTGCTTAGAAGTTTTGATATTTGGTGTGCTTCTTAAACTCCATGGGGCGGTCCCTAGGTTCTATGGCTGAGTTTTCATGTTCCATAGGTTGATTCTTTGACTGGTTGCACAGAAATTCCATGGATTCCTCAAATCAGGGGCGGGACCTTTCGAATGCCTCTGCACCTTTCTAACGACAATGACTGGCGACTCTGGAGAGTAGAGCCCACACGCGAATGCAACGAAAACCGCAAAAAAATGAATGTCTACGGTCTAAGCGTTCCCACCACTCCACTTGACAGTCGATTTCGTTCGCTTTTCTTCGCCTTGTGTAATCCGGCCGTTTCTATAGCTCCGACGATCCGCACACACAAACACACTCATTCTCCTCATATTTCTTCTCCATTTTTACGGAGAATATCGTTGAATGGCAACTTAAATGAATGGCACATGAAACATATCGGTATCCGCTAGCCGTGCATAGATAGAGTTCAAAGAGATGAGAATAATCGAGTCAATACATTTCGTGCACGAACGAAATAAATAATGTGAATGTGCTCAGCTGTGAGTGAGTGTGTGAAAAAAGTATCGATCGAATTGCCTCGACAGTGAATAAAACAAAACGATGTGATGACTCAATGGTGTCCGACGCGTGTACTACTTGATGGTGGGTGTATGTGTGTTCGCGAGCGCATAGTAAAATTCACCGGCATGTGATGCGAACGCCACCGTCGCCGCCGTCGCAACACAAAAATAGAAACAAACAATAAAACGTCCATAAAAGCCATATCCGTCCACCACAAGCACCAACGGCATATACTCGGATGGTACGAGTCGTCGCAGTGTGCGAGCCACAATTAGCAGAGAATTTGTTGATGAATTCGGCATTTTGTGTCGTTGGCGACGATGCACTAGGTGCCAAACGATTCGATGCGACAGAAGCCAACGAAATGTTTGCCTCAATGCTCACCCAGCATACGATCGGATATTGAGTGAGCGAAGGGCATCGTGCAGTCGAATGTAATTTGACAGACGACCATTTTGAAGCCAAAGTCCGAACGACGATGAATGCATCCACTTTCGGACTGATTTTCGTTATTATTATGAAGTGCTCAATGCGGTGCCAAGTTGCTCGTAGAATGCCGTGAGCCATATAGCTGTGCAGTCTTGTGCTCGGGAGTCGCATTAGCACATTCCAGCAGTGGAACGGCATTCGCTCAACGACTTCACATCAGAATGGGACGATGGCGACGACGCGACTGAACGATCGGCGAGCGCCTTAGGAGCAATCCGATCGTGCATTAAACTGATGCGTATTATTGGCCATTGAATTGTGGGGCATATCGACGTCGCAATGGACGCGGAATAAATCGACGATGAACGACGTGCTGAGATTCGGTGAAGCAGCAGTAGCCGCGGCAACGAAAAAGGTTAACAAAGACATCGATCTCGATTGAATCAGCTAGCACGTCTGCAAATGTATTTGACATTCAGTTGAACCTTCGGGACTGTTTGACCTTTTCGCTGATGTCATCTCACTCACCGTCGCCACTCGACATTGTTCGCTTGGCTTTCTTTTGAACGGTTCATTGACGACAACAGCGATTTCTCACTTTCTCGATCGTTTCGCCCAAATCCTAAATTGGAAAATTGATCGCCTTTGGACCGACGACACAGCGACTGAGCACCGCATGCATCGACGACGTCTTTCGACCGTGTGTCCGCGTGGAATTGGTTTTCAAATTTACGAGTTTCAGTTGATATGTTTGAACTTTGCTACACTTTTCTCTTCTCCTTCTACTTGTCGGATATTACTTACAAGACGCCAGAGCATCGGGTGCATACAAATGAGCCGATGGTCATGTTGACATACGTTGGACCACGTTGATCGCAATCGAAGCATTGTTTATTCCCATTCGTCGATACGATTTCTCGTAGAATTTTCAGATTTTTATCGTCTGCTTTCTTCCGCACTACCGCCATTTTGGTGCACTCAGTGTACGCTGTACGTGTGTCGCTCTGCACAATCTACCGCTGGCAAATTAAATTTTCCCTTTCCTCTGGCTGCAGCCAAATGCACGCACACACAGTTCAACAGATAACAAGAAAAACGAATTTCTTCTCTCTTTTTGCTGGCTGTTTTCTCCCTTCTTCTCTTCTAGTGAACTAAGGAACGCGCTCGCACACTATCACACACGAACACTCACTCACTTTCGTTTCGTTTCTTCTGAAATTTCTATTCAATTTGGCGTCGTTTCGTGAAATCGCATTCAGCGAGTGTATCAGAGTGTGTTTTCTCTTTTACTTAATTTTTTTCTGTCTGAATTTTTCGGTGAAATTATTCTCCGTTTTCGCCTTTTCTTTTCTTCACTTTTCTTTCTTGAATCTTCGTCGTCGCTTCGCCCCTCGTCACCTTTTTCTTTTCTTCACAGAATGGACGGAACCGTGCACTCACTTATTGCACGTAACAATTAATCTATAATCGTTCGCCAAATGTGTGTATAATGTGGCGCCCTGTCTTCGTTAGCAGGAGACCGCGCGTTGCACGGACACGCACTCGTACACCCAAAAGCAAAACAGAACCCACTCACTGACACATGTCCATTGACGACCGTCGATGACGACAATAGTGCGACGGTGCTCTTTGGTTTCGAAAATACAAAATTAATGAAGGAATGAATGGAAAATCACCGCAGCAACGACACAAACGAACAAAACAGTGATGCGGGAAAACCGAATTCGAGGGAAGTTTTCCGCCGATGTGTCGATTCAGAGGGCGTTCGCGGCCAGCTAGAATTTCAGAAACGAAAATTCAATTACCCGCGCGGTTCGTTCACTTTATGTAACACAATTAAGCATTAGTCCCATTGTTTGATTCACTCG
>JANTFB010120420.1:0-11574 GCA_026546635.1 Porricondyla nigripennis | reverse complement strand
ACCAAATACGGTGCACACAAATTCACCAGCTCTTCGTCGATGACCAAATTGACGTGTTCCATTTGTTTGATTTCCACATTGCTGCCGTTTTTGATGAACAAAATTACGACCTGCGAAACGGATGCACATTCTTGGCCGGATGCCAACGAATGGGATGGACTGTTTGCATTCGGCTCGGATGCACGTCGCATCGTGCTCATCGATGTTGGCGGCGCTCGCTTATCCGTCGCTTGAGGCACACGCCGCGTTTGGCATGCCAGAAAACGAGTATCGTCGCTGTCCCAAACAAAGTTCATCGGCAATCTGTGATACGAAATCGAATTAACTTGGTCCAGGCTCGATACTGATTACTACTCCCATTTACCTTGGGACAACGTTCTCTGGCATCGCCACTAGGAGCTCGCTCTTCTGGGCATCGGATACTTTATTTTCCCCAAGAAATTTATGTTCGCCGACGATGTCCCGTTCCACGTCCCAAATATAGATGCTTCCGTCGGGCACAAGTGACTCCGTGGCAATCGTAATGGCCACATGACTTGCGGTCGCATTGCATTTGGCCAGAATGATTTCACCGAAGTTGCCAAATAAGTCGTAACCGGATTTCGTTGGCGTCAGCAGCTTTGGCTCGTGTCGCGACACATCGTACACTTTCACGAAACCGTTCATCGTGAACACCGTCAAATTGTGTCCAGTCTGTGTGGCGCCTATTGGGCTACCTGCAAACGTAGGTGGGTAGGGGCACGAAATGGTCTTCAATTGCCGATCGATATGGCGGAGAGCGATGCGAACTCACCGTCGGTATCGTTGAAAAACAATTCTCGCAGAATAACGCCGCCAAGTGAATAGAATTTGATTTTCTCCCGACAGAGCACAATCACCGTTTCGTCCCAAATGAACAGCTGCATGCAATCCGAATCGGTGAACGTATGAATTTGTGTGATGGTCAGAACAATTGCTTTCGCGTTCTTATGCTCGTCGGGCCGGGCAATTTTGTACACGACAATTGTGCGATTGTTGGTGATAACAAGATAGCGTTCGTTCAGACACACACCGGTGATGGCGGGTATGTCAGCGTGCAAGATCGTGGAACGATTACTCGTATGTTCGACGATGAGCTGTGTGGCCGTCTTTTGTGTCAGCCAAATGTCTCGGCAGTGAGCCGCAAGCAACGGTTGCTCCTGCAGAAACGAAACGAAACTGTTCAGTGAAGCGTGGGCTCCGTTTGATGGATGTGTTGACTACCTTCAGTATGTAGACGTTGGAGATGCAGTTGAGCATGACGCATGGCTGGTTGACGTCGCACACACCCCAGGCACAGTGCATGATGGCACCACGAACCATCGATATATTGTGCAACTGCCAAGCATTTTCCGCATATTCGAATGTATAGTTGGGCTGAACGTGGCCATCGCTGATCTCGTTCGATGGGATTTTCTTCCATGTGAAAAGACGTCCTTGATTCGTGCCGGCGCACAAAGTCTGACTCGAGCTGCAGTATGCGATGCAAGCGAATACTTCCATTCGTTTACCGCCCGCATTCCATGTCTCGCTGCCTTCGTCGGGGTTGTCTGCAGTGGACGGTGTAGAGTGTATGTATCTGATGAGCATTTGAGTACGTTTCAGTCTGTTTATAATTCTTACCTATCCGATTGAGGGTTGTATTCGATGGGATGGCTTTCAGCATTGGGTCGCCGCCATTTGAGACTGCCTTCGCTGCAGGTCGAGTCGTCGGCAAAACGAAGTTGTCGCTCGTATCGATATCCCATATTCGAACGGTGAAGTCTCCTACGCGACCAAGGAAGTTTGATGAAATCCGAGATTGGTTCGGACAGATGTACGAACTTACCCGTTATAACCGCGAGAGAATTTCCTACCCACGTGATGAAGCCATTTTGTCCGGGCACACGACCGCTGAGTTTGACGCGTTCGAGTTCGGTGACGGTGCCGGATGATTCCACCATGTAATGGCCCACAGTCATGTCGTCCATCAATGCAACGATAACCTCGCGCTTCGGATGCCACAGCATTTGTGTGATCGGTGCGACTTCCGATCGCATCGCTTCATTGCAAGCGCCCGATTGATTGAAATAATACACGACGCCCGATTGGCAGCCAACGTAGAAGCAATGGTTGTCTTTGACGCCAGCATGTGTGAGACCACGTGCGGCGGTGCGCGGACGCCAATTGGTCAACGTATCCAAGGCCATCTCATCGCCGGCCACAGCGGCTCGGGCCAAATTATTCAATTCATTTGTCACCAGACTACTGACCGTCAGCCGGAAGGTCACATGCAGGGCTGGATCGCGTAATTCATGCGAAAACATCGAAGTGAATTGACCATTGTGCGAATCGCAGCGCCAACCATTCACAACACCAATCTGAATGAATACAACACGAACAAATGAATCAAGAGCATGTGGGCATTGAACGTACCATTGACCATTTGCATACCGTATCGGCGGAGACCAGACGGCCGCCCTGTTCACTGAAGCCGACAAAGACAATTGGCGATTTGTGTATGCCGCCAACCGATGCGAATTCCCGTTGTCCAACCTGCCACGCATTCAGCGCACCATTTTCCCAGCCACACACCAATAGACGACGTTCGGGATGCCAGCACAGTGCGGTCGCCTGTGACGTTGAATGCACCGGATACGTAATATCACGTAATGGTTCACCCTGTATCGAAGGCATCATTAATTTCAATTGATCAATGCGGACAATACGATCCTATTCCGGTTAGACGGACGACCTTTACTTACAGTATCATCGAATATTGTGACCGAAGCCCCACGATCTTGATTGAATGAGGCAACGGCGAAAAGCGGATGCTGTCGATGCCATGCACACTCCGTGCTCACCGCATTCGCATCCAAGAACTGCACTTTGGTGTCAAAATACAGTGTCATTGTTATTGACCAATGTTACTAGGTCCACTTTATTGCGCAACTGAAACCGAAGAAATCCAGTCTCGCTCCCACACGGAATGGATTTGCACGTCTTTTACATCGGCATCGAACGAAAATTTCTTAATTGAATTCAAAACAATAGGTAGTCATGACAACTTGACGCTGCTAACACGACGGCGAACGACCAATACATGCGCGACCCTTGCCAAACAGGTGGATGACAGTACGTCTTATGCTGCGTGGTATGCTACACGCACACACACACTTGAGTAAGTGTAAACGTGTTTGGTGTGTCAGTGTCACCGCGCGAGTGGCATTCCAATACAATAGATTCAACGATGTGTAGGTACGCAGTTGATGATACAGGTATGGTAATGATAGCGGCACGGTGCTTGTTTTCATATTAATAAGCGACGCAGGACTCATTCATCTCCATTACATCTCAATGAATAATTGATTACAGTACTCGCAATGAGGGCTGTCATTTGCCACCTGTTGAGCACGATGTTGTTTTCTTTGCTCTCAAAGGAAATGGCGGCGGACGAGAATGGCAGCGGAAAAACTGGGGGAGGAAATATTACCTCGAAATTATGCTCACCGCAGAATCGTGCGCCGGGAAAGGCAAGGAGGACGTACAAACGCAAGCGATTCCAGCATTTATTCATTTATTCGAATCAGATTGTTGATTTGGGATTATTTTTTTTAAAAAGGAGCTCAAACCGCAAGCACAAATTCAAAATCAAAATTGACATAGGTAAGTGTTTCTCTCTACTTTTTCTTGGCATCCTTCAGTCCAGCGCCGGCATTGAACTTGAAGAAAATGATGTCACCGTCTTCAACCACATAATTTCTGCCTTGTTGGCGATATTTGCCAGCCGATTTGGCTGCCGCTTCAGATCCTTCTTCTTTGAAATCGACAAAATGCATGACCTCGGCCATAATGAAACCTTTCTCGAAATCGGTGTGAATGCGACCAGCCGCTTGTGGTGCTTTCGTTCCCTTCTGGATGGTCCATGCTTTCACTTCGTCCGCACCAGCCGTGAAGAAGTATTCCAGCTGCAACGCCTTGTAGCCGGTCAAAATGATCTTGTCCAAGACACTTTCGCATTTCACTTCCTCGACGTACGCTTGGCGTTCAGCGTCCAATTCGAATTCGGCTAATTTATGTTCGAATGCTCCCGAAAATGGAATGATCGATGCTCCAGGATCGTTCTTATCCACCCATTCCTTGATCTTAATCAGCCACTTGTTCTTTTTGCGTATAAAATCTTTATCTTTTAAATTCACCAAGTAGACGACTGGCTTCGATGTCAAGAACAAATGCTTGTTGAGCACATCGATCTGGGAATATTGATAAAATGACAATGAAATGGTAGCGAAATGCCGAATTACGGGTCACTTACATCGTGAACACTCCAATCGGCGAAACGAATGTGTTTCTTCTCCTCGGAAAGAACACCTTTCACTTTGATCAGCGTATCCTACGAATGAAACGATAACAAACCATGTATTGACATTTACATAGCTCACCGATCGACCGATGATTGGCGACGAACTCACGTATTCTGGCTTCAATTTCTTATCATTGGCGCGGATAACGGTACGTTCCATTTTTTCGAGTAATTTATCCAACGTGTCCTCATCTTTCAGACGCAACTCTTCGGAAATGATATCCAAATCACGTACTGGATCGACTTCACCCTCCACGTGCGTTACATCGGGATCATCGAACGCACCTGCAATTCACAAATAATAAGCACGCGTTCATGGTGAACATTCGATTGAACTCACGGCACAAATGGAAAATGGCATCGCAGGCACTGATGTGCGACAAAAATGCGTTGCCAAGACCTTGTCCTTCGGCAGCACCCTTCACCAAGCCGGCGATATCGACGACATTCAAATAGGCCGGAACTTTGCTGTAAATTAGATTTTACGAATTCTTGAATTTCCACAAAATTCGGTCCTAGAAAAATGTGTGCACCTCACCTGGCCGGCTTATGATATTCAACGAGATAATCGAATCGAGCATCCGGAACTGGTACGCGACGTACTTGGCAAACGAAAGTGAAAAAAGAAAAAGCTCATGGTTAACACACACACATCATCAACATCGGATGGGATAGGTTGAGCCGGGGCAATCCTGTGCCAAGTTGAAAGGAAATACTTATTCTCATTCGGATCGATGGTGCAGAAGGGGAAGTTCTCAGCCGGCGCAGCACTTTTCGTCAAAACATTGAAGAACGTAGATTTGCCTACGTTCGGAACACCAACGATGCCAACACGTAAATTCGTGCCAACACGGCCAATCAGCGGTTTCTTTTCAGGTTCCTCGACTTTTTTCGGTGCCATCTGAAAATTCGCCGAACACCAAAAGAAGAAAAAATTATTCACTGATACCTAACCTCAACGACTTCGATGCCAGTATATTCGGAATGCCTCTCCAGTGCAGCCATTCATTTAGTCTGTCGACTGGAATAAATAGAAAAGAATATTCGCTCGAATTGGTCCCACCTTTGATGTGTTGCCGAATAGAGCGGTTTTATACGAAAAATGGGCTCTCCTGAAATGGACAAAATGTGAACGTGGTCTGCCTGCCGAGCAAGTACAGTGCAAAGAGAACACATCTGGACATTTCAAAACAAAATCATAGAGATGTGACGTTCGCGCTGACGTTTCTGTTTGATTAGTGCGAAGGAGACAACATCCCCTCCATTCTCTCGAAAGGAACGAGCCCTCGTTCTAGTTGAACGGGAAATTTTGAACGAAAATCGCCTGGAATACGCTATCGTGTGGTGAAACAGATTCATGCACGAAATAGAAAATTGTAATTGCCAAATTCGATCCAATCACTCATTGTTCTGGCTCACTGGTGTTATCATGCAAAATTGAGCAGGAAAATGGGACGCCATCTATGGGCAGGCTTCGCAAGCTGCCATGCATGCAATTCAACCGGCAATCAAATCCAGAACATCTATACCTATGCGCTATGCCTTCCTTTTCCTCGATGCGTTCGCTACATGTACAGGTACACAACACATTGCAGCGTGTACCGTGTATCGCATGAGCTTTGAGCAGCGCACAACATATATCCATTAAATTTTAAACGTTTTAACGAAAATGCACAGTTGTTAACCCGACGGCGCTTTAATCTTATTTTCTGCGCTTTTGTACGGGCACCTGATCCAGCACTTCGTCATGAAGTCACAGCGATAGCAATATCAGCGCCCCGAACACATCATAATTCCTTTTGCTCACTGCAAAATAATAATAATAATAATGATAATAATGTGACGTTGTGCTGTAAGGCACAGACGGCAACTACCACCAGTCTGGCACTCTCGTTCCGTTTTAGCACCAAAGTTGCATTCGGTGTCGTTGTCGATAGACACAACACTTCGTAGCGTACACATTTAATGTGTTCCAGACAGGTTTTGCACGTGAAATAATTCGTCGTAAAAACTAAAAACTGAACATTTGACACTCGACCGTTCATCAAACATGTGTTGTCGCGAACGAACGGCAGGATGAGTGGAGAATCATTGCTGACGGCAATGGAACGGCATCCATCAACGGGTATCAGATTTTCTCCGCTTTGACACTTGATTTCATTTCACGTTTCGACGATCGAATCACTATAGCGTTTCGGGTGTTGACAATTGATTGGGTTTTTTTGTTTTTCTTTTCCGTATGGAAAAAAAGGCAGGTGGAGTTTCGCGCAAACACGCAGACCTTAGTCGATAATCCATATCCGTCCATCAGTCCAAATTCCATATCATAACTCGAATGATAATCAGTTTCTAATTATGTCAATTTGCACGATTGGATTGTTCGGCGTGATTGCGGTATTGTTGATCCTTCTGGCGTTTCTTGCAATCGTTTTGGTGGAATATGTCCGAATCATACTATCGACGGAAGTAGCAGCGCCCCAATAGTCAGCGAGCAACGGGAATGGGAACCGGCGCTACACTGCTATGGTCAGGTCAGGTCACCATCACAAACTCACGCCAACCACAAACGCAATTGATGAATGGATTGTAATGACTGTTCGCCGATGATTGTTTGCCGAACCACGCAATATTTCTGTTACTAAAAAAAATCCGTGCGGTTGAAATGGAAACGATGAAAAGTGTTTCAATGAGCGTGTGTGCAATGTGCGTGTTCCAAATGACGGTCTACTTGTCTCGTACAGTGATGCGGATGAATGAATGAGTGCGCGAAATTCAAAGGGAAAGATGGAGGGCATGTCGCATGACAGCGCCAATTCTAAGTGGGACCATTTCCCGGCATAGCTCGGACGGGGAACAAAAACTAAAGTTCATCCATCCGAAAATCTATAATTCTAAAGTTGTGAACCTCTCGAAAATTCCATTTGAAATTGCAGCCAACCAAAACAACACCCAAACAAGAAAAAACTTTTCGAAACGAATGGGTCGGTCCGTTCCGTCGCTTTTTTCTCGCTACCCCTCGGTCCATCCCCCCAGGCTTCCCCCCTACCTCTCTCTCTCTGCAAAATTCGATTTCTAAAAGTATTCACCGGTGAAGACGAAGAAAGGAAACCCATTCAGCGCAAGAAATGGCAACACAGTGCAATACGAAAATTGCATCAAATACCCAAAAGTACCGGATATTAAAATGTAAACCTGCCTAATCAGCAATCACAACAATACAACAATAGTGAACGCGCGCTGCGCACGGATGAAGAGGAGGAGGACTGGAGGACTCACAAGCGAAACCGAATGGCGAGTGCAGAGGGAAAAAATCACGTAGAAATGTGGAATGAATGCGAAAAGCAAAAGTTTGCCATTGCGCACCTCCGTTTCGAATATGAGACTGAGGGAAAGGGAAGAAAGAACTACAAATTGGCTCTCAGTTGCATATTTAATAGTTTGGAGTGCGAGAGCTGCAAGTATGTTTGTTCGCACAAGCAGCAGCGACGGTGATAGAAGTGGAAGCATATGCGAATTGGTTGCAGGCACAGAAAAGAAAAATACAGAAAACGTAAGAAGGTAATTTAAGTTGAGCATTATTGTAATAATAATAAAAATAATCAGCGAACAATAACAATAAGAACGCAAGTTGGGTGCTTTGTGTCACAAAAAGAAAGGAGGAAAAAAACACGAATCACTTGCGACGGTGGCGCATACGTTCACGTATTGCTGGTACAAACCATATCGCAATGTGCATTGGAAATGTAGCGGAAAGCAACTTTGCCCTTTTCGTAAATTTTTCCGAACCGACATATGCCTAACCAAGCTAGGTGCACTGGAAATGTCATCAGAACTCACAAGTAACGAGTAATTATTGTTGTACAGTTCGAGGTGTTTTCGCACTTTTTCTCTCTCCCTTCGACTCTTTTCTAGCTTTTTCTCTGTCTCTTCCCCGTACGCTCTCCCTATTTCGTTACTCGATAATTGAGGTCACATTCGAGTGCCGCAGCCAACATGAAAAAAATGATCGCTGCAGTCAGTCCAATTGGTATTATGTGCACTGGTGGATGCATGCGTGCGATTGAATCTCCTTGAAATTCAATCCATTCGAGCGTATATCGTATTCATTCGGTTCTCCAACGTCTGGAGAATGGTGGAACGAATGTAGTATCACTTGGGCGGCATGTTGATTTTCTCTCCTCCAACAAACGCAGCGACAATAAATCTGCCATACGTGTACGGAACGAGCGACAAACTTCAAACTTCGATTGAACGGAATGGTGATTGTTGGCTTTTGCACTCATGCGCCCATGACCTGGAACGCTGGTCAGCCAGTCGAACGAAAGGCACGGAAGACGGAATAACATGTCGATTGGACGATTGTGTATTTAATCGATGCGTCATGCGAAAATGTGAATTAAATTTGTGGGTAACAGATGACACAAATAGATAGATGTGCTGAGGCGGCGTTTCCATTTTGTCAATCAGTTGTGAGATGGCCACAGCTATCTCTTACCCATTCGCTTTACATCTCTAACAACAGCAGCTACCACATCACAACAATGTGTGTGGTGGCTCGTTCCTGTGTACCACCTATATTCAGTAGTACAGTTCACTTGGAAAATATTCGATCCGACTTGTGGACAATAGCCCACAAGGGCCACAATGGATTCGAGTGTGTGTGCGACTTTTTTTTCGCATCTTTTTTTCCCATTCCACGAGCTTCAGATGAACATGGGATGGATGGTTTGCGGTCGTTCTGTGTACGGTCTGCGGCCAAATGTTCAATTTATTTTTCAATGAGAATGTGACAAGATCGGTTCCAAATGATTGCATTTTATTTATTTCCTGGTCAGGTGTTGGCATTTCTATACGCGATGGTATGTATTGTGTGCACAGATCGCACTCGCACCGCTGTCTACCTGTGCTGCGAACGACATTTTTATATGGCGTACAACCGCAATAGCAAACGACATCAACACAATAGATCAATACGACAAAATGGGTGATTGATAGCAAATTTATTGATGGGAAAAATGCAATTTGTCAATCACGCACAGTTGACGTGGAGAAAGAATCGCCGTCGCACCACGGCTTTGGCATCAACATACAAAGTATAATTTAATGAAGGCACCGTTCGAAAGGAAAAATACACAGAGAACACCTACGTCGATTCAAGTCATTTCTTTCGGAGGCGGTGTGGATATGGGAAGATTCAAATGGCTATTGAATGCCTGGAACAGAAACCTATCCCGACTAGGCAATGTGTATGGGGTGCGAACGACTATTCATTTGCCATGAGAAGTAGTTACAATCAGCGGGAATGGCGGGAACGGCGGGAACGTTCAACCGATTGTTATCGAAATATCCGTGAGTTTATTTTTCTCTGTTCTTGACGCAATCTACGCGTGAGTGCTATGGTTTTATGATCATCTAGCGTTAGCCCCCAGGGAGGAATGGGAGAAAAAAAAACAGAGAGTATGTTCGGAATAACATGGGAGCTGCTGTGATTCTGGAAAGAGACAAAGGATTCGCAAAGAAAAGAACAATTCAGAGTCAAAGGAACCCATTCTGAATGGACCGTGTCGGTAAGTGTTTGGCACACGCGGCATTCATTTATTCGAATGCCAGTTCATCTTCTGGCATTCAATCAACCTATCGCGGAAATAGTTTTGTTTTTGCGAGAGACAATGAGATCGGACGAAAATGTTTTTGATCTCGAATTAATTAATAAATTGCCGTTCCTGGTACTCGTACAAACCAAACTCGATGTTCAACGTCGCTCATTTCTCTTTTCCAAGAAGAGAAGATTTTCCTTTCTCCATTCGAGTTCAAAAATAGACAGGTAAATAGAATGAAAGGGACAATTAGAGCTCAGACCAAACGGGAAACACAGTATAGCATAATTAAATTAATATTTCCTTCTGTTTGCGTTGCGTGGTCTCAGTCCTTCCAAGGACCACTCTAGTGATTCATCGTGAAAGTTCTCATATTCTCCTTTGTCCTTCTTTTTTCTCTCAAACAGAGCCAATTTTAAGCTTGCAGTATAACAAATTTTGCTGTATTGAGTCCGGTAGTTGCAAGCAATTGCAACTGCAATAAAATCATTGCTGTTCAGAAATTTCAAAACTAGTTGCAGTGGCAAAATGGGCACAGCAACCTACTGCCTAAATTGCAGTGCTTGCAGCAGGTTTGCAGTACAGATTCAATTCAAATGCAGTTGCAATGCAGGAATAATTCTGCGAGAAAACATGAATCTGAGCGATCCTGATCGTGAATTTACTCCATAGAATTTCAAACTCCCAGAAGACGGTATTTCGACTCGCTCGCAGAATAAAGTTAATCCTAAATGCGGTATAAAGTATCACTTTCAGTTTCGAATTCGGATTGGATGGCTTCTGAATTCCGAAATAGGAGTAAGTTTACTGCCAATTTTTTTGTTGAGCGGTTTTCCCCTTTTTCTCCGTTCCTATTATCATTTATGACAAGGTCCTCAAAGTATGCTGAGATGCTGAGAAGCTTCTCAATCGACTGAGCTTAGGTTCCGTTTAAGGTAGAACCTAGCTCATGATGGCGTTGTCATTTTGGTGAGCGAAAAACGAAAATGAGCCGAAGAACCACAGTAGCAGCCCCAAGTGCTAAGGACCACCCCCACCTTGTCATTGTTACCATGCCGATTCGATTGATTTGATATAGCCTGCAGTTTGATAAATTGTACGAAAAATCGTAGGTGCCGTCCTCGTAAGACTCACACAAAAAACTATTACCTATTTTGGTTCCAAAAAATGTATTCAGTATGTTGCCCAATGCAAGCATTCCATGCCAATGAATTCGCAGTCCATTCACTCCACGTGGAAACTGGTGTTTCGTGGGCAAACCCTGTGTTTGCGTAAGTCGGAAAACCGTGACTATCGCATTACATTCGGTCCATTTGAATTTCACACGAACGAAGTTCATTTACCCATCAAAGTTTGCTGCTCTCAGCTTACATCGCTCTATTTTTAATCCCTGTTTTGCTCTTGTTCGCATATCGCTCTGTTTCGCATCAATTTCAGCTTGAGATCTGTGCACGAAACCGAAAGCGTCCGACACCGATCCACCATATATTTACCCATCTGCTGGTGTTGTCTCTGCGATAATTCGATAATTTTATCGATGGCAACGTCCAAACGATCTGGCATCGCTCTAATTCTCACGTAAATCAAACGCAAATAAATGGCACATTGTCATCGAGA
>JANTFB010120309.1:0-11574 GCA_026546635.1 Porricondyla nigripennis | reverse complement strand
GTCGTCGTTGCTCACGGCGAATGAGTCTCGTTCATTATTTTCATCGAAATCGTCCAAACACTCTGGAGTGTCTTTTTTTGCCGTTTTTCGATGAAATACGGTTCCCTGTGAAGTTCTCGCACACACTGACTCGATGTGCCGGAACAATGTCGTTAACGAACTTTTTTTCGATTCGTATGTTTTCCAGCGGCAATCGAAACGAAATCCAAAGCGAAAAATATTTTTGTGAAACTTAAGATTTTTTCGCTTCGTGAGCTAGTATGGACGTTCGCGAAACGAAAATTTGTGGAACATGATTTTCGCTCAAGAGTGATTTTGTATGGGGAAAATTTCGTTTCGCTCTGCTATGTACTTAGCTTAAGCGGGCAGTGGGTCGACTTTGAGGCATGCCCAACTAACATTTGGAGTTCGGTAAAGTTGTATGGAAACTGCTTATCGAGTTCTATAAGAATTCGGTAAAAGATTCAAATAATGATATAATGTCGGAAATTCACACTATTTTCATTCATTCGTCCAAGTGAGATTCGAACCCGGATCTTCTCATCGCACGTTCAGTATGCTGTCCACTCGGCCATTCTGTATTATGCTTGTACTTGCATTGAAAAAAGATCATTTTGTGGTCGTTTTAGCTTCGGTAAAGAAGAAGCCTTAAGTCCTGTACAACTTCTCCTGCCTTCGTTAATATATGGAAGGAATGGATACAACACACAAAATGCGAAGCGAACTCGCGAAAAAGATTCGTCTGTATGTTTTCACATCGAAATTATTGGTTGGGAAAATAAATTTATTTTGATTACTCGCGCTCTTCAAGTTATCGAAACGATCATCGGGATGTGGAGAACAAGTTTCGACGCGTGGCACGATTTACGAGATATTTTTTTTTCTCAAGCATTCATATACAAGCCTTCGGTCAATTAGCGATTTTTGCGACGGCCGCCACGCTTCGGTAAGAAACGTTAGCGAATCTTTATCGAACTCGAGTGGTCACGTCTAGTTCCATGAGAGTTCTCCGCGGAATTTATGGAAGCTTCAAGTTGCAACAGTTCCTACAAATACACTTAACGAACTGCGTGAGAAGCTGTGCCTTCATCGTTCCATGAAGCTTCCTGGTGTTACTTTTGAACGACTTTTATGGAAACAGTTACATCAACCGAAGCTTCGGTACGATTGCACCTTTCGCTCGGAAGTCTTATGAGAGCTGTGCCTTCGCGTGGAAAGCCTTACGGAATCTTCAGGAAAGCTATTGGTGTCGAAGATTTCAAAATTCAAGCCGTACAGAACTCCATTTGTTAGTTGGGTTGTCATAACATTCGAACACGGGTAATATGTACGAATTCAATGTGCTTATTGGAATTTCACGTCTGTGTAGTGAGTAGTGGTGCTGGTGCACGAACGAACTGAGCCGAATATGTGAACGCACCAACTGTACGGATAGTAGAGACGACTCTAATGGGTCATGGCTCTTTATTTTGATATATTTTTAGCCGGAAATTTATTCATCATAAAGAAAAATGCGAACGCTCCTGGCATTCGCAGCATCGGACACGGCCAGTCAGTCAGTCAGTCAGTCAGTCGATCGACAACGACGGCAATTGCAATCGAGCGAGCGCAACGGCGCATCACGATGCAAGGCACGAAATAAAATAAATGGCACTCTTCGCCGTGTTCCGGCCGCATCGCTTTGAATCGCTGCCACAGAAAAGATAGGATTGACGAACTAAAAACAGAACAGAACAGAACGCATCGAACACACAGAGTCCACCGACCATTATGCAATTTGTCGGTGTTTTGTTTAGAGATTTAGAGATTTTCGATGTGTTTTTTCGTCTTGTCATTTGAAAATGTGTTTACGTGCGAGCGGCCGCGCTCGAGCGTGTATGTGTTCGCTTCCGATGCGAGTATGATATGGATCTTTTGTGAAGATTTGTTCAGCTTACACCATTTTCCAATTGTTTCCATTGTTTCCGACGATACTGATACAGACATTTGGAATGCGCGCGGCCTTTGCGAATGCCCGCGCGCGCCTGCGTCTGACATAGGCATACACGCAGATCACATCGAATGAATGGGTTGCGTGTAAACGACCCAATTTTCATTCATTTTCTTCTCGTTCGATGATACTTGTTCCAATCGAATTGATCTCATTCTATTCCATAATACGCTGCAAACTGCGACTTTACTCTACGGAGTTACGAGCGGGCGATGTAAATTGAATATATCGTTGCAGATTATTTACCGTGGCAAGCTCGCACACGCAGAAGTAAGTGGTACGGTTGTGGTGTGTGCAGGTGCTCTGTGCACTATCAGATCATGGGATCTCTTCATCATTGCAAACCGTTCGGTCCGACAACGTCCACATCATCGAAGAGTTCGAAGAGTACTGCCGTCACCGATGCTCGAGTATTCTTTTTTTTCCATTTTTTCTCTGCCCCTCTCTCCCCCCCCCCTCTCTCTCTCTCTCTCTCTCTCTCTCTCTCTCTCTCTCTCGGTAACGAGCCAGTACCTTTTTGACGGTTTCCGTTCAATTTGATTTTTTGTATTTTACGTCAAATTCATGTTCACCGATGTAACCTGTGAGCATACCTTACCTACACATTACACAGTACTCACGATCATAACTTTCATTCTAATGGGCATCGGTCATGTTGTCTTCGTGACATCTTAATTCGATGCCAGTGTGTTTGGTGTGTAGCGAGAAGGAAGAAAGAAAGGGGCGCATCCGAACCACATAAATGGAAGATCAAAATGACTAAAACCAACCACAGTTTTCGCGTGCACCATACAGTTCAATAAAAGATAATACTAAGCGTATGTGATTCAGTCGCCCCGCACAACTGGACAGATCGCCCCATCTCCGTCGCACCCATCTCTTACCCTACACAGCCACGTAGTGTGGTGGTGTGTACGCGCGGATAAAATGCGTGCGATGACTATGAAAATATGCGCCTCCAATATAATTCCGATTCCGATGAATTCGTCCGCTTCACTTCTCTGCGCGCGTGTGTGCGTGTGCACTGTGCACTGCCTTCTCGTTTCATATTTTCTGTTATTTTGTTTCAAAAATAATAGTTGTTGTTGTTGTTCGCTCAGTTTACGAAGTAGTCGCAGACGAAAAGATGAAGATAAAAAACCGTGCGAGAATTACATGTTTCGTTTGTTTGTATTACCATTACACATGCAGAAGGTACGTTCGCGTACGCGCAATGAACGTACGAAAACAGTTTTCATGCATAGAACGTGTGTGTATTCCGTTTGGGTAAATGTGTGTATGTCTGGAAAGGCGGACGAGGAAGACGACGACGATGACGATGTCAACGACGCGATGGAGACGAGTGTTTGGTTCGGTGTGCTTTCGCTGTGTATGCAGATGGTAGCACCGACAGCAGCGGCACCAGCAGCATCGATGGAATATATGTGAAAAAAACAAACGAACACATGAACGCATTGCAACGCACGCGTATACCTTTTTCATTCAAGCACGCGCGCACACACACACTGTATCGTCATTGCAGAAGAATACGCGAGGGGCTTGCCAGTGAACAATTATTGTCACAATTGTCCATATATTGTTCATATTGCGCATGTATTGACCGGAAATATTGTCCAAAAGTATTCAACGCAAAAATATTAAGTTGGTTACAAGATGTCGTCTTCATTTGCATGGCATCAGTGGAACAATATTGATCAAATATTGCTCCAGTGGACAATATATTGCTCATTATTGCTCACATATTGGCGCCATTGCTCACATATTGTTCATAAGTTGGCGTTATTGTCGCGATATTTTTTAGCTCGCATGTCCCTCGGCTACAATTTTCCAGGACATTTCGAGGCTCTATCTCCACCCAATTTTAAGATATGCCCACTTACGGAGAAAAATACTCTTAGTAATACAGTAGCGTAATACTCAGAGTATAATACTTACTACACACTACAGTATACTTTTCACGCTCCGAAAATGTCTGTCATTTTCTTCTGTTCGCAAATTGATTCCAATTTAAGCTCGTCCGAGGCAACGAATTTTCAGGAAATTCCAACTCGATTCTCACTGCAACCGTACGAGTACATAGTATTTTACCAATATAAAACTTACGAATTTCTTCGCCGCCACAGTGTAGCTGCCAGTTATTTCGACGTCCGAATCGGGCTCTTCACTTTTGAAGTTTTTTGGGTTGTTGTTCGCATCGGATTTTGCTTCGTCCTTTTTCCCCTCTTCCTTTACACCGGAACACTTCGTTTCCGTAGCGCTCGCTCTGACAGGTGGTCCATTGTTCGTCGTTTCCTTCTTTTCTTTCTTGACAATCTTGAATGCGACTGTTTTGGTCGACGTCACCGTTGCAGCGCAGATCGACGATCTATTGTTCGGAAGCGCCAAGTTGGTGCGTGGAAAATGTCTGCGAATTGCACCTCTGAACGCTGCGCTGCATGATACTTTGTCTGAGCGAATCGCAGTCAATGGAACTGTTGGAATCAGTATTGCGACCATATTATTAGCTCTCAATTTTTTCAAAGGGCTTCGCTCAGGCTGCGGAGCTTCGTTGCGTGCACGTTTTCTGTTTTGCTCGAGCTGCCGAGCTCTCAAATGTCCATCAAAAGTTTTATCGAAATAATTGCGAGGGCATTTCTGCGGTCTCATGCCCGCGCTTCGGTTATTGGTCTGCGCAATTAAATACTTGATCACAGATTGCCGCTGAATCGGTGTCAATTTAGAATATTTTCCGGAAAACTCTCCGATCAAATAGTTGATACGGATGCTTTTCCTGTCACATAGAGACTTAACGCAATTTTCTGCTATGCGGTCCGTTCCCAACCAGTCTCTCTCCATATTGCGGTACGTTGCCAACTGAATGAATTTCGCGGTCTCTACAGCGATTTTCAACAGCAACGCTTTCTTGTCAGGTGAAAGGAAATTCAACTCTTCAATATTTTCGATATTGTGCGACATGTCGTTTGACTTGAGATAAATTGGTTTCAACTGATTGTCTCGCGTTTTAAGCTTCCGAGCGACTTTCGCAAGTATTTGGATTACAATGTCTGCTATGAGTGAGCGATATGTTAACAAAAAATTCAATATTTCTTTGTCGAGACTTCGTCGTCGAATTCTGAGTGAGCACTGTGATCGAGCTGTTGTGCAGACCGGTATTTATACGGTTTCCGAGTCGCACACAACCCCTATGTGATCGAATCGGTAATCATCTCCATTCGGCTTCTCCAATGAAGTACGCACATGCACACACACGCCCGCATGTTTCCAAAGAAAACCCCACAAGAGCACGCCCAAATCCCGAAACATATAACTCCAAGAACGCCCTCCGCCTTCAATGTGCGTGTGTTCGTATTTCCCACTCCCGTTCTATGCTTATATACTACACAGTATTTGTGTAGTTTTCTATGCCGCCAATATACTGCATATGCGCAATTCAATACTACTGAGTTTGCCTGGGTGTGTGGTGAGATTTTCGGATGACCACTGAGGGACGCTTCATGAAATGAGAAAACTACGTTTTATACGCGTCACAGCTTGCGCATGCAGTATTCGTTGCAACAAAAACCAAAAACCAACGCCGCCAGAAGAAGGCTAGAAGAAGGGAACAGGAAAAAAAACTGTTTTCAGACGATGCTAAGCACAGTGCAAAGGATATGAACAATGGATACTCGAATTTCGTTCGTCGGTGAACGAAAAAAGAAGTGCAAATGCTCTCCCTACGACAATAGCCGACAACGATTCAGGAGAGAAGAGGATTTCTACTTACATTTCAATTTTCTTCAGCGCATCGGTTGAAGTTGCATGTTCGATGGAATAAAACGAGGCCTCGCAGGAGATTTTCATTCCGATGAATGTTTCGGTTCCAGTAAAGAGCCTTGAGAAGCTATGATCTGCCATTCCCTAGCGTAACTCTATTATCAGCCTTTTCCCTTTTGATGTTCCTTCGTTCCTTTGTAGTGTTTTGAAAAAAAAATGTTCCTCCGTTCTCTTCCAATGCGATAAATAATCAGTGATGGTAAATCCTATCTACTATGTAGGTGTGTTTCGATGTTCATTCTTATGTGCATTGTGCGTATTATCAGTTTCTATTTCGGATCGAAATGGTGCTTCCTCGCGTCATAAAGTTCATTTTTCAAAGTGTTTTCTATCTCTACGTATTTCAGTCGTATATTCGATACGCATTAGGTCAGCCATCGACCACGTGACACGTATGAAATACATATGAAAAATAGTCTCCATCGAGGCCTCTGAATATCAAATGTAGTTTTTTCCGTTCTTTTTTTTCGATCTTTCTTGCGATGAGTTGATCGGGGCCTCGATGAAGATTTTGGGGCCGTGCAGTTTTGAACCAAAGTTTGGCCTTCGAGCACAGCCATACTGGTGAATCCACACACTCAGGGATACACTCAGTATATGTACGTCAGCCGGTTTGAATCCACTTATAAAAAGTCAACGACTGTTTCACTGTGTA
Organism: Porricondyla nigripennis; assembly: GCA_026546635.1. Taxonomy (NCBI): domain Eukaryota; kingdom Metazoa; phylum Arthropoda; class Insecta; order Diptera; family Cecidomyiidae; genus Porricondyla; species Porricondyla nigripennis. The sequence continues at coordinate 5,116 of JANTFB010120309.1, read as the reverse complement.
TCTTTATTTTGTTTTATTGCGCTTCTTCTAATGTCAATAATACGTGGTAAAAATATCGGGATGACCGGTTGATGGGTGATCAGTGCAGAAATCTTTTCGTAGATTGTGGATCTTCAATGCAAAATATTCGTCACCATGACGGCACGACGGTGATTCACTCACATTTGCTGTTTCTGCGTTGTTTTTCCTCCTTCTTTGTAGAATGCCCATGCCCAAATACGGATCGTCTGCCAGAGGAATATGGTAGGAACATAATTTGCATATCAATGCATAGTCGCAATTCTCTCAACACTTGCCTGACTTGAAGTCGAACAAGCTAAGAAATAAAAATAATAAATACTTTCTCTCTCCCTTTTCGCTGCTTCTTCGAATAATTTGAACAGCGATGAAGTTACATCCTCTTCTATATGAGGCATGATATAAGTATATGTAGAGAATCCGACATCGTGTGTCGATTCGTTCATCGAAAAATAAACAGCCGAACGTCAATCCGCGTATATGTTTTTTTGCGTCGAAAGCACATTTGCGCGTGTTTGCGCATGCACGATAACTAGCGATGAGGCGTCGAACACGACCAACGAGCCAAACACGATATTACTTACAATATTTTTGGTGCACACATTTTTCTTCATGGAAATTTATTTATTTATTCATTCACAATTCAATTGTGGATGTGGATTGGTCATAAATGCGTATTTTTTTCCCCTTCATTCGCTCTCATGAAGTGGTCGTACAACAAACTGTAGAAATGAAAAGTGGATCGATGTTGGTGGTATTCTGGACTGTTTAAATCAACTGCCTCAGGCAGACCCTCAGTTGGGGAAAATCGCAGAATCGACGAATTTTCCCATCTTAATACGGAATATCACTCGTCTTATTTGTAGGATCGCTGTATCAATACATAGTATTACATTGAAAAATATCGAATGCGGGCCAATTCAATCATACAAAAGACAATGAGCATTGAGCAACGCAATCGAGTCGTTGGTATAATTTTTGAGAATTCGCACCCACATCCGTAAAGGACAGACGACTAGCATTCAATGGTCAATGGTCAAAATCAGAAGCAATTGTCTAAATATCCAGAGATCGAATGTAAATTGCGATCGAACAATCTTCGATGGGACAATTTTGGAGCCAGTAAAGGATAGAATATCCGCCCCTCCCACTGATACATTTTCTCTATACCTAGCTTGATTTAGTGAATATGTCGTGGAACAATCCACATATATTATTGGGGGGAAGGAGAGGGGAGGATCGCATCTTCATTTTAATGTTCTTCAGCACATCGGGTGAAGTCATGAGTGCCTTGCGCTCTATTTACTCAATGTTATTTGAAAATCGTCACCGATGCGAGCGCCACCGAGATCATGTCTCTATTCAAATGCATTTGAATACCATTCAGTGAATATTAGACAAAAACCATGTGTATTGTCCCGAATATACAATACATATCCGAGATAAAAACCATTACTGTTGTGTTCAGATATCTATACCTACCTATATATTGCCACGCAACCCTGGGTGGGTCAAGGCTTCATTTGCTAAAGCACGCCAGCGCTCTCGGTCCCTGGCGTTTGTCCGGTAATTTATCCTGGCGCTGAGTCTGTTCAAGTCCTCTTCTATGCAGTTGATCCCCGTTGTTCTTGGTCTTCCTCGGCTTCTCGAATCGTACGACGTTGCATTGAAGATTTGTTTCGTCATTTCGCTGTCATCCATTCGCAGCACGTGCCCAGCCCATCTCAATCTACTGCTTTTTGCTACTGCCAATACGAGTATATTTGGTTCGTGGCCAAGTGCTTCAAGTTCGTGGTTGACCCTTATTCTCCAGTTACCGTCGGGCTCTCTAACTGGTCCAAAAAAATTCCTAAGCACCTTCCTCTCGAACACTATTAGCCTCTGTTCCTCAGCCTGGACGAGTGTCCAGGCTTCGGACGAGGAGTGAGAAAGATTCCTCACGAATTGGACGTCGGGAGTCTATTTACTTCATTTGTGGGTTTGTCTGTCGGATTTCTTTCATTCCACTCCGTGCCAACACCAACGGTTTTTTTTTCTCGCTGCTTCCACCTGAAATGCACAAAGCATCAGTGCATTGGACTCAGAATTCATATTCTCATCGCACACGTATAGGCGCTTCTTCCTCCTTCTCATCTTCTTCTTCGTCGGCCGCTCCCATCATGATAATCGGCCCCAATGATAATGTCCATTCTAAGCAGAAACGCTCCTACGCATACAGCATACAGCAAACAGAAAATAATATCATGTGAATGCGACATCACGTCAACACGTTACGTTAATAAGTGCAAAACCGGTTGAAATGATGGCCAATGCATTCAATCACTTTAAAAGTCTTGGCTGACAGAACATGAAATGATTGCGTATGCGCGGTATGTGTGGCGGTTGAAACATGAAAGTAAACATCGGTGTTACTGTATTGTTTCATTGGGTTTAGTTTGTTTTTCAGATTCACCAATACTTCATTACTGGATTGCCTCACTGGATTCGGTTCATACATTCCAAATTTCGCCCAAATATTCCATCTGCCTACAATTTATTGAATTTCTCTGCGAAAGCAACAACGTGCGGAATACGGACGAAGAAAATGGATTAAGGAGTTGCCGCTCGAACGATGGCAGTCTACGCTCTTCTGTGCAGTAAGCCCACATTTACCTTTTTTTCTCACCGATAGGAGCCGTTAGTATGTTCGGAAAATGAAGAATCTTCCTCTTTTTTCAGGCAAATTGTTTACCAATATGGGCGATCATTTGGAGGTTTGGCAAAATTTTCGTACGGAAAGTGTTCGGCATTCAGGAACGGAATTGCACAACTTGAATAGTTGGCTGAAATCGAACCAAATAGATTGTCATGCGAATTGACTGCAAGTATTCATCCAATGGCGGTGCATGTGTATCAGCTTCGGTCTATCTATTTATGACCGGTCGCACAGCGTCAACTGCTGAAAGCATTGCGAAATCATGTATCTACCATGCTTCTACATATATATATTTTTATACATGGCAAATGGCGATCTCAACCAGTGCGAATCACGCGCAAGCGATAAAGTCATATTTTGCATCAGCGTGAGCAGTGCAGTTGTGTAATTGCAGGGAGTAGGAGAGAGAGAGACCGAAGAAAGAGTGCCTATAATTTTGTTGTTGTTGTTGATCTTCAATGTCGAATATTCGTCACCATGACAGCACGACGGTGATAGTACTATCACATTTGCTGTTTCTGTGTTGTTTTTTCTCCTTCGTAGTAAAGTGCCCCAACACAGATCAGCTGCGATTGGAATATGATGCATAGTTGCAATTCTCTCAACACTTCAGCAGTGAGCTGCCTTACGGTCGCACAAGCTCAGAAATAAGAATAATAAATAATTGGTCTCTCCCAGCTCGTTGTTTCTGCGAATAATTTAAGCAGCAACGAACATTTTCTTTGAAGCATGATATAAGTATATATTGTAGACACTCCGATATCGTGTGTCGATTCGTTCATGAAATAATAAACAGCCGAGCGTCAAACTGCGAATAAGTTTTTCTTTTCATCGAGAGCAAAAGTCCGAACATCGTTCGTAAATTGCGATCGAAAAATCTTTGATGGGGCAGTTTTAGCTTTAGATGGGCCAAAGGACACACTATGATAATTTTTTTCTAGAGCTTGGTTAAGCGAATATGTCGATACTCACGTTTTTCCGTGGAACAACCCACATAAATTATTGGGGGAAAGGAGAAGAGAGGTTTGCTAATATACCATACATCAATTCAATTTCCTTCAGGGCATCGGGTGAATGAAGTCGCATGTTCGATGGAAAAAACGGGGCCTCGCAGGAGATTTTCGTTCTGATGAATGTTTCGGTTCCAGTCAAGAGCCTTGGAGCTATAATCTGCCATTCCCTAACGTAGCTCTATTCAATTATCTATTATCAGCCTTTCCCCTTTTGATGTTCCTTCGTTCCTTTGTTGTGTTTGAAAAAAAAAAGTTCCTCCGTTCTCTTCCAATGCGATAAATAGTCAGTGATCGTAAATCGTATCGACCATGTGTGTGTGTTTCGAACTCCATTTGATGTTCATTCTGATGTACATTATGCGTATTATCAGTTTCTATTTCGGCTCGAAAATGTGCTTCCTCGCGTCATAAAGTTCATTTTTCAAAATGTTTTCTATCACTACGTATTTCAGTCGTATAATCGTTTCACATTAGTTCAGCCATCGAACACGTGACACGTATGAAACACATACGAAAACGAGTCTCCATCGAGGCCTCTAAATATCAAATGTAGTTTTTTCCGGTTTTTTTTTCGATCTTTCTGACGATGAGATGATCGGGGCCTCGATGAAGATTTTACGGGCTTGCAGTTTCGAACCGAAGTTTGGCCTTCGAGCACAGTCATACTGGCGAATTCACACACACAGATACACACAGCATATGCACATAAGCCGGTATGAAATCACGTGTGAATGTAACCCTACTAACAATTTTCCTTCCGAGTTTTGTTGTTAAAGTAGCACTTTTATACTATAAATGTTACTATGAATATACTGAAAACGAAAAAAAGTATACTTCAATTCGATAAATGCTACTTTAAATATACCGGAGTGGAGTATACGATAAAAAGTCTCGTGTAAATATTCTCCGGAAAAATTTGTTGGAGCATTATAGGAAGAAACATCCGATACTACTTTAAATATTATACTAAGTATACTTGAAGATGACTTTCTCCAATAGTTATCCAATAGAAAAATTATAGTCATAATCATAACCATGGGATAATTGTAATTTTTTTTCTAAAGATTTCGAAAATGTCCTTGAGGAGTGGGAGGAGTTACGCCAAATCGGCCTCATACGATATCTAGGTATGTATTGTAACATTTCTTGTAATGTATTTATAGTAGAACATCTTCCGGTAAATATTTTCTTGATACTTATTGAGATACACATTGTTAGTAGGGAAGCACGCACATTCACTGTGTGCTTATTTTTATACGTAGATTCGTCCACTGCGATGCACGCATCAGACGTACAACAGATTCCGAATATCTCGCGAACAGTCGAATAATTACGAACATAGGTGCATACGTGGGGGGGATAGCCCGGATTTACCCCCCCCCCCCCAGGA
>JANTFB010120087.1:0-11603 GCA_026546635.1 Porricondyla nigripennis | reverse complement strand
CCCGCGCAAATTTCATCCTCATATATCTTCGGTGTTTCTGGTCCGATCCGCAAGTTTTATATATGTGTGTTTTTGTTTTTTTTTGCGCTTCTTTCCTGATTTTTTTTTCGCTCAGATATTTTTTTTCCGACTAGACATCTGCTTTATCTCAGTTCCTACAACTTGGGTGGTTCTGAAAGTGCCTTTAAACGAAAGCCGACAAAAAATCATTAAAATCATGTGAACATTTGAAATCGATAAAATTGATTTTTGACGCACTTTGGATCGATACATTACAATTCTGCGCAAATGGTAAGAAAAATTCGATTCAGTCGGGCAAATCGGGACTCAAAAATTATTTTTACCAAAAAACCACATTGGATATGAACAGCTGGGCTTTTCGTCGTTCCAACAAGGTATTGTGTGTCAAAATCGGACTATATTTGCATGTGTAGCAGGCTTCACCCCCAAAGTCTATTTTCAACCATGCATGCAAAATGGCCCAAGGGCTTTTTGTAGGGGAGCCCATGAACCGAAGCTGCCTGTTGGTTATACTATAGGCGAATAATACATTTGTAATAACACAAAAAAGCATAAAATGCAGAATAACATAAGTAATTGATGATAAAATCAGGCAGTAATAGTCGGCTGACAGTCGTGCAGATACCTGCAGTCGTGCAGTCGTGCAGCAACCTGCAGTCGTGCAGCAACCTGCAGTCGTGCAGATACCTGCAGTCGTGCAGTCGTGCAGATACCTGCAGTCGTGCAGATACCTGCAGTCGTGCAGATACCCGTCCAACGATACCTGACCGATTACCATCGGACCGAAAATTAAAATGTTATCGCAATTTATGGAAAGATTTTCGGCAAAAATCAGCTCTGGCGCCACAAGAGATAGGCGGTACGTGTAGCGAGCGTGCGTGCATCGATAAGAGCGTTGAGAGAGAGACGTTGAAATAAAATAAAATCCAAGTATCGATATGTTTGATGTTACAAAATATCGGAAAACGAAAATCGATCCAAACTATCGATTTTTTTGGAAAAAGTATCGATATATCCATATGTATCGGGAATTCCTAGCATAAAAATGCTACTTCAACGACAAAAATTGTGAGGAAAATTGTTGGTAGGGTATGTCACGTCCAGTCTAAGCGTTACTACCAATCTTCTTGGCAATCTATTTAAAATATAATCTATAAAATTACAGTTCGAATCGTAAAAGTTCCGCAAAACACCCGAACTCTTTATCTGTTTCCGTTTTCTCTCAGTTACGTGTACCCTACGATGGATGAATTGGCTGCTCAGTTGCTGTTTGTATTATCAAATTTCGGCTTGAAATCAGTAATTGGGTTTGGTGTCGGAGCCGGGGCAAATATCTTGGCACGTTTCGCCCTTAATCATAGCGATAAGGTGGGAGCGCTCTGCCTTCTCAATTGCAATTCGACTACATCGGGGTGGATGGAATGGGGTTATCAGAGTTTCAATGCACGCTATTTGCGTTCGAAAGGTATGACTCAAGGTGTTGTTGACTACTTGATGTGGCATCATTTCGGCCGGAATCCCGAAGAACGAAATCACGATTTGGCGCAGGTAGGCAGTGAGCTTAAACGCGATATGAATGCTAATTTAATTCCTAATACTCTGTTTATAGATGTACAAAGCACATTTCGAACGCGCCGTGAATCCAACGAATCTAGCTATGCTAATTAACTCATACATACATCGAACTGATTTGCATATTGCTCGTACGCCATCTGGTACACCACAGTCATCTTCGAAAACATTGAAAATGCCAGTAATTAATATTACCGGTTCATTGTCCCCCCACGCTGACGATACCGTCACGTTTAACGGCCGCTTGGATCCAACGAATTCATCGTGGATGAAAGTATGTAATTATACCGCCATTTAATCTAAATGGTCTGACACACGTATGCCTAATTGCCTATTCAATAGATTTCCGATTGTGCTATGGTCCTTGAAGAACAGCCGGGGAAATTGGCAGAAGCATTCCGTCTTTTTTTACAAGGAGAAGGATACGGTAAGTTCTAAAGAACATCCCAACCGCTTTCGGAACCAATAATTATCATATGTAGATTCTAGATGTAATGATTATATTGATTGATATAGGTGTAGTCGAAAAAGCTTTTTCGTATTTTCTTGCGAAATTGAGTCGGAACTTCCGCATTTAAAATTAAATCTAGTCCACTACATATTGAAAATGGACAAGATGAGTTTCTATTGTGTGTGTTTATGATTATGACAGAACAATGTTCCATGCGTGTGTTTTTATGACAGAACAACCAAAGTCAAACGAGACGAACTTCAAAATGGCGTCAGTTTGATCTCATCAATCAAGACTCATATTCGAATATCAGTTCATCTCGTTTTACGTTCTGTCATTGGAACGCACAAAACTGCGTGCGAAGAACAAACAATGTCACTGGAATTCGTATACAAAACCGTTTACTTGAAATCACATTCACCCTTTCCTTGAGTTTGCTATTCCGCACTCACAATATTGAGGTTCTTAGCATCCTCTTAATTTACTATGGGAATCGTCTAATTAACTTCTCGAATACCTGAAAACATACAGAAAAGTTTCTTCTGCCCAATCGTTTTTTCTTCAATACACCGCTCACTCAAACTCACGAACACGCTCACGCTCACGCACTCCGAATCCAAGCTTGAACAATTTGCTGAAGAATCCATGGATTAAACTCATAAGAAAGCACCATGTTGTACAAACAAACAACGAACTGAATAATACCCACACTGTGAATACCTTCATACTCTTGGAGCTTGTCTCATAGGCGCAACAATTCCAACTCATCGAGTTTTCGACTCGACCAGCACAATCAATGCTGATTGTAGTAACCCAATCTAGGATACAGCACTAGAAATATCGTATTCTACGCGATTTTAAGTTGATTTTGCAATTTTCACCCGATTTCAGTGATTTTGAAAAGATTTTGGTTTAAATGTCAGATTTCAATATGATTTGAAATGATTTCAGGCCTCAATCATTTTCAAATAGCTGGAATCACGGAAATCATTTCAAATCATATTGAAATTCGACGTTTAAACCAAAATCTCTTCGAAATCACTGAAATCAGGTGAAAATCGCAAAATCAACTTAAAATCGCGTAGAATCCAATACTTCTAGTGCTGTACCCTAGAACCCAATCTTGTCGATCGGCAAGAGCCTAATGCCTAGGGTACGGCACCAAGAAAATAGATTTCACGCGATTGTCAACTGATTTTAGTGATTTCAAAGCGATTTCAGTGATTTCAAAGAGTCTTTATTACAACGTCAGATTTCAATACGGTTGAAAAGGTTTCAGAGATTTCAGCGATTTTGGAATGATTTCACAGTGAGTTCGCTCGTGCATAATGTAAACAGTAGGGAACGGGGGGGGGGGGCTATTAGGGATGGGCGGCTAATAGGGACACCCGGTTTTTCCCAGTTTGAATACGCGCAAAAAATCGCTGCTCACACAGTGAACGCACTGACATGTGCCGCTCATGTCAGTATGGTTTTGACAGTTGTGCGGCCATGTGTTCTTTTTTTATTCACAGAAGTGTCTTTTCGTCAATAAATAGTTGGCTTTTGATTTCCGGCATTTTGTCCGGGACACCATGTTTCATATGCATTGTGAATTGCTTTTTTTTTTTTATAAAGTGAAATGGTGATCACATACAAGCGGAAAATCCACCATTCGATCTGGCGAAGTTGGAAGCAGCCCCCAACGCGGCCCGCGAGAAGAAAATATCGATTCGTGGTGCTGCGAAAAATTCCTCGTTCCATCCATGAATTTTTAGAAATATTTCCAATGAAAATTTCTCATGTTTTTTCGACACAAATATTCAATAAAGATGTAGCATTCAGCTCCGCTATCGAGAACTTCCGTTTTCATGATGATTGGCAGCTGAAAAAATGGTGTCCCTAATAGCTCCCCCTTTCCGAGAGGTGGGCACTTTTGACTTTTTGCACTTAAGACGATGTAGCGCCTGAGTATTGCGAGATACATAAAAATAGGGCACTTGAAGCTGAGATATGTAACTTTCCAACAAGCTATTGAAGTTTACGGTCGGAGCAAAAATGTGCCCCCCAGAGCCATCAAAACTTGTCGTGCCCCCCCCCCCTACCCTACAGTAATTGTGAAACAGAGATGACCCCAGAATACAGATTTTTTATTTTTCACTGTGAAATCATTCCGAAATCGCTGAAATCACTGAAACCTTTTTCAACCGCATTGAAATCTGACGTTTGAACTAAAGACTCTTTGAAATCACTGAAATCTCTTTGAAATCACTGGAAACAGATGAAAATCGCTTGGAATATATTTTTTTAGTGTCGTACCTTCGCCTAGTGCTCAACACCTTTGCGTCATGCAGCCCACTCTGTGTATTGACCGCTGAATTTTAACAGCTTGATGTCGGACACACGAGGTGGTGTATGGGCCGGCGTACATGGTGTCAGTGGACTGCTCGATCTCGCTGTGCGTGTCTAGAATCACTTCAAGTGGTCGAGGAATGAGAAAACTAGTAGATAATTACAACCTCTTCCAGTCATACATTGAACTGCAACACACATTGTATTTGCCGTAGGTGGAAATAGATTGAGCGGAAAAAAAACACACTTATTTGAGGTTAAAAATATGTATAAGGGTTTCGGTTAAATGACATTCTTGGCATTCCCGCTTGAACGCAATGACAAAAAGCTGGTTTAATGTTTCTCTAAGCTAAAAACAGTACTGTAATGCTCTACGATGAAAAATCGGCTAATAAATCGCCGGGAGGATTTCGATTTGCCACCTTATTCTACATTCCATGGTACATTCATTCTATGATTAATGCTGCCAGGGTGATGCGATTCTAAGCCCAGGATAATACGAGACAACTTTTTCGACTACCCAATAATATAAGGTAGGCTAAAATAAAGTGATCCCAGACATTCATTAGTAAGTAAATTCAGAAGAAAAGCTCACGGAGAAGTGAAAGTGATGGAATGAAAATGAGTGGTTCTTCTACCGTACGATTTGTGCTTGAATTTCTGCGCGCAGAATTATAAGCCGGAATTGTGGCAGAATCTTATGCCAACTCGGTATAAGCATTCAGTGCAATTCGTATCCGTTTCTACCGAGGGAGCCAAATGGTATAGAGCCATTCCATAACTATCCGAACACCCCTCTGTAGTGACCCCTTTCAATCTCGAAGAAAATTGGTCCGCAGGCGTGTCTACCGAAAAAAATAAGAAACCCAAATTTTTAGGTCTGGAAAACAATATTTGTGGAAATTATGCCCATGTGAATTTTTAGGCCGAAATCTGAAAAAATTGCGAAAACCGAGAAAGGGTCAACTTCAAACGGTAACATCTCCGTAATTTTCCAACCGATTTTAGTGTTATAGCCAGGACTAGGGAACTCACTTAATTCCCTGGGAATACAAGAATTTAATTGAATTTTAAATGCATCAGAGCCATTCCATCTCTAGCGGATCAAGGATCCGCCGGACCCCCTTTGATTTGGCTGAAAATTTGTGGAAAGTTTCATCTTGTGAAAAAATGACATGTGCCATTTTTCCATTTTCTTTTTTTTTGTATCCGGTTTGTGACCATGTGAAATTTTAGGGCAAAAAGTGAAAAGGGGTCGATTTTAAGAGGTCGCAGCTTCGTCATTTTTCAACCGATTGCAATGTTGTAAACGTAATTTGACCTACTTCCTTTTGGTTTATGAGCTATCGACGTTTTTTCGAAAAAATATGGCTTTCGACATCAGAAGACGACCCTTTTTTCAATTTTTGACCTTAAATTTCACATGGTCACAAACCACATGTCATTTTTCACGAGATGAGACTTTCCACCAATTTTCAGCCAAATCGAAGGGGGTCCGTCCAAAACAAACGTTTTTTTGATCCGCTAGAATTCAAATGCTCATCAGAATCATTTGAATTCAAATGCACATTCTTCATTCTTTCACGCAAATTTGACACTGAATTGTGGATTAGAATGTTTGGGAATGCATTTGCCGGCTTTTGCTCGCATTATCCGATCATTTGCCAAATGTGTCACTAGAGCATCACATAGTGTGTGTGTGTGTGTGTGTGTGTGTGTGATGCGGACATCTGTTTGTGTGACGTATGTCACCGTTTGCCAACACCGTTTGCCAACAGTCAAATGCACACACACCTGGACCAGGGAACTTCACGAATTCATTCAAACTAATTTAAATTGCATGCGTTTTAATTCTTGTGAATGCAGTATATCCAGTGCAAATGCATTCACACAAAAATCGCATTAGAATTCATGTGTATGCATTTGCGTGCATTTGCCAGCATTTAAATTCATTTGCCAATGTTCACCAGTATTCCGGTGGATAGTATACGCGTATTACACATGCCATGCGTGTGTGTGTGTGCGTTCAAAACCGTTTGGTTGGACACACCTTTCATGTCACATTTGGCAATTGCTCCGCAAATGCGAACAAATTCCGGCAAATGCATTCACATGCATTTTGAATCCACAATTCCATATTGAATTCGACTCAATAAGCATTTGATTTGAATTTAAATATTCTAATGCATTTTAAATCCAAATGAATTCGTGAATTCTCAGTGAATTCAGTGAGTTCCCTAGTCCAGACACACACCCGCGCAAAACTGACAAATGCAGACAAATGAATTCTAACGCGAGGATTTTTTTTGATGCATTTGCACTGGATATACCGCATTTAACACGTTGACTGCCATGTTGGTCAATACGACCGAAAGTAAAACCTCCCACAGTGCCATTTCGGTCAATACGACCGAAATATCTTTTTTACGAAATTTCTTCGAAAATTCAAAATTACATAATTTATAAAATGTTTCTGGTTCATTTGTATGTGTTGCACACCCATCTCGGGTGGTTTCCGGAAATATGCATTTTGAGTGTAAAAAAATCGAAAATCGAAAATCCTATTCAAAATTCCGAAATGGAAAATTTCAGTTCAGTAAAAAGAAATCTAAAAACTTCTCGGATCGCTATGTCGTTCGAGAACCAAATATTGACAATGCTGCCACGAATTCAACGCGACCTCACAAACCAATTTCCGATTCGAAATATGGATTTTAGTCAGTGGGGCGTTCGAAATTCTATGGAATAAATTCACGGGCCGGTCCATCCAGACACAATTTTTCGAAAAACCACTCGGATCGCTAAGTCGTGAGAGAAGCAAATATTGAAAATGCCGTCGCGAACCGAATTCTAGCTAATTTTACAGTTTATTATATTATAGAGCACCATGAGCATATAATCGAAAAACGTACTTTCGGTCAATATGACCGAAACAATAAGATCGTCCAAATGCCATTATTTTCACCCGGCGACGTCAGAAAATGTTTTTCTCATGTCTAATAAGTGTAAACATTTATTTTCTCGCGTATCGAAAAATTTAAGTTTCTCTATTTTTGCCCTGGCAGTCAACGTGTTAAAGCGAATACTTAGCCGCGCATAAATGGAAAGTGAAAAATTGCTGCCGCACGAGGCAGCCACGCACGCACACGTGTGTAGTAAAAGGGAAAAATAATAATAAAAAAAGGGCGAAATGGGACTAGGCTGCGGTTGCGAGCCGAAGGAGCAGATGACGGGAAAAACAGCCAAATAGAAAATCATATAATCCTCATTATTCCATTTTCCATAATATTCATATTTATTCGGTGTGTTGGTGTGGCGCGAACGCGCGTCCGCGCATGTGTGCGTTTTCGCGCAGGCGAGAAATGTTTTCGTTGTTATTTTCACCATTGGCTGATCGCAGCGGTTTCGTTTTCGTCGATGTTGTTGTTGCCGTTCTTTCTTTTATCGGCTTCCATGCGATTGTGCACGCTTTGCCATGGCGAATAAATACACACGCCTTCGATGCCATGCCATGCCATTCACGAAACATCAACGAATGTGCCAACCGCACATATTTAGCACGAATTCGAAAAACCTCGAAAGACGTTTGAAGAAGTGAAAATTCTTCAAAAATGCCAGCACTTTGATTGCTTATTATCGCCCCCGCGTGCGTGTGTGTACATCCGGTCGCCCACGCCACCCACGCCACTCACGGGCTCGTCCGTTCCAATGAGTACAACCAACATATGATTCGCTCAAGATTGATGGAGTCACACGGCGCATACTATCCGATATGTGATGGAATGTAATTTGTGTACGATTCATAATAAAATTGAGTATTTAAATGCACAAGAGGCGACAGGCGAGCCAAGAGGTGTTTTGGGCGAAGGAACCTGACTGGTGTTCAGGTTGGTGCACACAATATTTTCGTTGGAAAAACCGAAATAAAGGAAATGAAAGGAGGCGCGTGCAGACGATGGCGGACAGAGGGTGCGACAGTGTCGCGCGACCGTAAGCCACCCGATCGCGATGCATTCATTCCACATCATTAGTGCGCCAAGTTTATGCTCGTGGCTCTTGGATGTCGTGTGCACGCCCACAACAATGTAATGTAATAGACGATGACGGGCGCACACAACACTTTTAATTGCGAAATTTCAAATGTCAAATGCCGCAAAATAGCCGAAAATTCTATTCGTGCTTCGGTTTTCTTTTCGTTCCTTTCGTGGAATGGAAAAAAGTCGTAAAGCCACGGCGACGAACGTCATTCTCTTCGCGTTTTGTGTGATTGTGCATGGTGACGACATGCCACCGTCGCCGCGCCATCGTTTCACCTTGTTTTCTTTCTCTCCCTCTCCGTCTCGTCTCGGTTGAGGAACAGAAAAAAGCAGAGAAGAGATTATCGATTCGAGTGTGCGAGCTTTTTTGCGGCGACTTTAGCGATGGCGTGGATGGCGTGCCCGCCGATTTCCTCTCCATCGCTCGGCTCACAACTTTCACGTCAACTAATGTGTGCCTTGACAAAGTTGTTGGATTTACTGCCACTCAAGGTGTATTGCACGACAATAAAAACCAAAGGGAGCGAATAAAAACGAAACTTTCTCTCGCTCGCTCATCGGTTAGCTCACGTCGCATTATTTCTATCCTATTATTATTATTCTGTAGTATTTTCCTCTATTCGGGGGGGCTTTCGGTTGACGGTCGATGGATGAAGCGCGCACGACATCGGGTCACGCCACCCAAGGAAGACACAAAATATAAAAAAAGTCCTTAAAAACAACTAAAATCGTCTATTTCATTTGTGGAACTAATTCGGTTGAAAATTTCGGTTATACGATCGACGTGTGACGTCTCTGTGCATGTCGGCATCGAACGGAAAATTGCGCCGGTCGCCATTCCATTGGCTCGTGTGGCCTTCCTCACTCTGAATCGTCTTCAGCCCCGCCATCACTCGGGTCTCCGGTAGTGCCGAATGCGGCCTCAGAGATGCACGAAAATCTACATGTAAATGGATACGGATCGCCCGCACCGCATTCAACACATCCTACATTGTGCCACGTATTCGACAAATGCTCGACGTTCACCGTTCCCTCGGTCCTGGCGTGTAGTTCATTGTCATCGGGATTATAAGGGCAATAAGTTTATATGTTTATAAAGCTCGCTGATTGTGTTTCTTATTTATTCGATTTATATTCTCGACGGTCGTGTTTTTTCCTTTCTCTCTTTTTCCACTTCATGCATGCAGATTATTTCTCTGCGGTCCCGTTCCGCTCATCCCGTCTCGGCCACCATCTTTGTGTTGCGTTGTCGGCGCTCGTATGATGCGTGCGTGTTCGTGCATGCCAAACATACGACCGAGACGACGACAGAGGACAAAGCTTGCGTTGTTCGGTCTTTGGTGTTTTGTGTTCAGTAGTTTTTGTGGCCATAGTTTTGTTTGTTGCCTGCTGGCACTCTCCGAGGGCGGCTATCGTTGCCGCTTGCCGGCACTCCGCGCCGATTTCGTGCTGGCGAATTCATCGTCGATTCAGCGCAAGCACATACGTATTAGCCAAACAAGAAAATCTACACATTGTACTGCCACTGCGTCGGTACATGCACGGATGCTGACACCGAAGCTGCTGTGTATCGAATTCGCCTCTCTGTTTGCCCCGTTCTTACTCTGCACACCTCTTGCGGCCGGCTGAATGTCTCGCATCGTTTCGTATTTCTCTGCTTGAAATTGCTTGGCTTCTATAAAATTCCGCACTGTACTTCGGGGCGGCAGGGCACACGCGTACCCCTGAACGGCATGTGCGACGACCAGCGGATGACGGTCGCAATGGCAACGATCTGCAATGGATTTGTCTCCGGCGAACATCAGTGTTGCGCGCGCCGTCGCCCGACGACTCCTGTCGGTCGGTGTGGGTGTGTGTGTGTGCCGGCTAACAATGAACTAAGATGAGAAAATGTGTCACATAAATTGTAATTTGTTTTCATTTGTATTGTATTAGCTGTGTGCGAGTGTATCGCGGTCCGTCGGCCCCATCCAGCTACTGCGTGCCGTCGTCGGTTTTCCGTTTTCGCATTTTCTTTCTCAATTTTTCCAGTTGCTGTGGTCTGACCTTCTGGTCTCGTTCGCACTAAAATTTCGGGACGGCTGACAAATTTGAATGGGAAAAATTGCGCACCGAATGAATATTAATAATTGTGATGCATTTGTGATCGTGACGGGTGTGTGTGTGTGTGTGCGTAGTGTTCGGTGTACGGCGAACGGTCATTGCGCATTTTGTGTCGTGACCGCCGCAGTTGGGTGAAATGAAAATCAGTTCGGCGCGATCGTCGTCAGACTAATGCCGTGTTTCGTTGGACGTCGTTGCCGCGTGATTACCACCTAACGAGACATGCTGCTGACGCATTAATTATTTCATTTTGTTGTTGTTGTTTCTGCTCTCGTGTGCAGGTGGAATTGGCCGAGACCAGCCATTGCGTGTCACATGAACACAACAAAAATATATAATATTTAATTGAATTGGACAATTGTCCGGGCGCTCGAAGCCGTTGTGTTTGTTGACGATGACGAGTAGGCAGGGGCCTCGGCGTCCACGTCGGAAAGCGATGCCGCCGTCCTCTTTTCACGCAAATATTATTTCAACATTTTTTTTTTGTTTCGTTTGTAATCCGTTTCGCTATGATCGATGAGTCTGAGTTCATGTGAATGAAATGGAAAAAAGGCGGCCAACAGCAGCGGCAGCGCACAAAAAAATATGGAATCAAATAAAATACGTTTTGGCATCGGTCACTGCTTGCGCCAGCTCCATCAGTCACATGCCGTCGCACACAAAAGTCCGATTTTTATTTTATATTATTTGCCATATTCGTATGCATGCAGAATGCCCGTGCGGACACGTGGGTGTGCGGTTCCCTGTGTGCCTTGACGGGGAAATAGGGTGGTGGATGAGGGGCGGAGGTCGCTCATTCTGCATGGACCAGTGGACATGATACGACGTGGCATACTGTTCCCATTCGTCTCGCCCTCCGTCCTCTGTCTATTGTGTGTTTGTTTGTCACCGAGAGCGAGGGGCGCCCACTGTATGCCAAGTGTAAATCCTTGGAAAAGGGTGCTCCGGTTGTTGATTTTTAATAAAAACTCGTAATAGATGACCGTCCAGTGAAATGCAGACATTTTGGGTCGTTTTTCCCGTCGTCATCCGATATTCCGTTTGCGAATGTGTGTGTAGTGTATGGGAGAGGAGTCATGCGTATCGTC
>JANTFB010119976.1:0-11611 GCA_026546635.1 Porricondyla nigripennis | reverse complement strand
GCTATGTTTTGTTGTGGTGCGTTCGCTCATTGCTTGAGCCGCATTTAATTATACACACCTCCTCATATTATTATTATATTACTGTTTATAAGTTACCGCAACACCAACCGTAATAATATTGTTAGAATTAGTAGAATGTTACAATCGGCACTTATAAGTTTAGTCAGAGAGAATGGCTTCGAATTGTAATGATACAATAATATTTTGTAAGCTAAGAAAAAGTGAGCCGCGGTATAAATGAGCAACGCCAAATGAACAAACTAAGAAGAAATGGTTCCTATTGGAAGATAGAAGATTTCTCCCTGATCGGAGAGCTCATCTCGGAGATAAATTTTGCAGAATTTTCTTCCGGTCGGGAAAACTCGGGACAAATTTTGATTTTTCGATGGATCTTCCCGTTCTTCTTCAAATAAAAATAATTTCTTCAGAATTTTTATATTGAAATTGTGAATAAATGCCGAGGCTCACTTTATTTTAACCTACCTTATATGAAATCAGTGAAGCAAATCGATACGGCTAGCTACTGTGACTGCCAGCTGGAGTAAATAGCCAGCTATAACATGATGATGGAACTCTGTGAACTATGGCACGTCCTTACAAAGCTGGTTGGCAGCTCTAGCTATCAGCCGCAATATGAAATTGTAAATTCTCGTTGATCTAATTGAGATCTGGTTTAATCATCGCCCGTTCATGAAAACTAAATGCGGTCTCTCAACGCATTCAATTTCTCCACCTTAAATGCGTTCCTCTGTTCACAGAATAACGCACTCAAGGACACAGAATTGATTGCGTTGACCGAACGTATTCAGTTTTCATGAATGGGTGGGAAAAAGCCAATGCGATTTTCTACCGCGATAAATATACGATATGTGTTGGTGTACGAATTTCAACTTGAAAAACACACTCCACTTCGGACCACTTTTTTTGGGCCATCTATTTATCATTTTTTTCTATTACGGCCAGTTTGGGGATATCGGAAAGTGTCAATTTTTCACGTGAAAAATTTCATTCAAACTGCAATATCTTTGTTCTCTGTCCAAATCGGAACTATAATCGAACAAAGTTGAGAAATGATGGAATCTTCAACGTTTTTGGGCGAATGCAATGAGAAATATACTTCTCCTTCTTTGGAAACCATACCATATATTCAAGTCTCTTTATTCTAATCGAACAAATTCAGCAAAATCTAAGCCTAGGGTCAGCTCGATCGGACTACAATTGGCAAAAGAGAGAACGAATAATCGCGTATTCAAGAAAATCGGTGTAAGAAATTTGAATTGATCGACTCTACCAATCGAACATGCCGTTATCATGGTTTGGATGGTATTTTACACTTTAAAATCGAAACTATCCGAGCTCAGAAAACTTGCCGAAATAACGAATAGATAGAATTTTTGTAGCGACCCTACACTAGCCAAAAAAGTTGGTCTGTTCCGGGATGCATTTTGGTTAGCGATCACCTTGATAATAATAATAATAATAATAATAGGATGGAACACCACGTCACGCGCATTTCCAAATAAAAAAAATAATAAATATTTGTCTTCATCCAGGTCTGTGTGAGCACTCTGAGCATGACCAAGATCATGACAAATGACAATAATTTTTTTATTTGATTTTGTACTCTGTAGTTTGCTTGTGAGAACATTACAGCCTCTATACTGTTTTTGTTTCACGTTCACTTTGTATCAACTGGACAATTAGGATTAAGTTAATTGTTACTTTAATGAAAATTTACTTTTTTATGTACATGGAAAATATAAGATCTTAATTAATATTATTATTATTATTAAAATTATTATTGAATATTGACTATTGAGAGCCAAGCAAATTGTAAAAAAGTAAATTTTGATTCTCCTCTGCGAGCGTCATGAGAAGATATGAGAGATAAAATTCCGGAATTAAAATTGAAAATTAATTCATTTGGAAATAATTGCAAACGAAATGGTTAGTTATAGGATTGGCAAAAATGGAATGACATAAAAAAACATCAACAAAAGAAGATGAAAAAACATTGTGCATTATTTACTTAACAAGGAAACAAAACAAACTATCTTTCATTTATGTATTCAACAAAAAAAATCGTTTCTTCGCAATAATAAATTTTGATCTGTAATTTTTGTTTTATTCCAAATCGTTGTGATTCATAGGACATTTTCTTGATTTGACCATTCCGCGGCCTTCACCTGATGTCGTGCAGTGGTGATGAAAATATATTTTTTGTTTCTACTTTTTAAAAGAGAATTGAGAAGAGAATCCAAATGTATCTACAAGATGTAGCAGAGCTAAATGATGTATTTGATGATATTTCGAAGCGGTTTTTCATAATTAAATACACGATTCACAATAGATCACCAGATAAAATCCATCATCAGAGTGGAAACAAAATTATAGTAAAGCCTGATTGCTTCGTCTGCATATGCTAATACTTGCACACGCTTGGTAACGAATTACATGGCCTATCTCACCGTCCAATTTCGGCAGAGAAGATAAGATTGCGGTCATATTGGTATTAGCGGGCGTTCGATATCCGGAGAATATCCGATCGAATTGCTTCATCTAGGAAGGATTGACATAATCAACGAAATAAGAATCGGGAGTGCAAGAGAATATGGCAACGATAACTGTCATTCATTTGACAGTTTCTAGTTTTCTCAAGCCAAGTTGAGTTCAGTAAGCCTTCTTGCTCAGCTCGACTCCTGATATTTCAGCAAATTATTCTGGCGCTAATTGGATATCTCTCTTAGAACTCCTTATAATGCATTTCACACGCCTTCGGGTTAGATTGTAACTACCCGGCGGAAAAACGAGGATAGATGGGATAGATTCGTATCTCGGTCGGAATAGAAGGGTAAAAATGATCAATTAACTTTTTTGCCGTAAAAATTGACGAAAGTCATTACGGACGGAGAAAAAATTAATAATATTCTCTCATATAGTTCTGTTTGTTACAAATTCAGCGAAACTACCATATAGAGATTCCTTTTTTTCACTTTCCTATCGCGGCCAGGATAGAAATCTATCCCATTTATCCTCATTTTTTCGTCGGGTACACTTGATTTCGCAACGGAAGATTGTTATATTTTGACCAAGAATCATGGCTGGGCAACCTAAAGTAATACTCCATTTTTTAAATATTGGATTAATGGCCATTTTTGGGCGTTTCAACAGTTGAGGCGAGACAAATAGAATTGGAGAGACGAAAACATTGACGTAGAAATAACTGCGTCCAGTTTCACGGGTGTGAAAAAGATACTCTTCACAAGTGTTTTAGAAGACGAACGTCACTGCACCGTATGTAACGTTTCAATATGGAAAATACCCACACGATTGCGAATGCAATCACAAACTACTATATTTTATGTGCGACACAATAAGAAGCTAAACACTTCACCCAAGGGGCGACACAGTACTAGAATGAAGAGAAAAACGTAATAGTGAAATTTTTGGCGAGTAATAGCAAGTTATAGCAGTAATATATGACAATGAACAGATTCCTTCCAGACAACACACAGTCGCTCTTTCAAAGTCACAGAAAATCAAAACGTAATGGAGTAGATTGCGGAAGTTGTGATCGTCAGACGGTGACAGAGAAATGGTAGGGGCTTCGTTGGGTAAGAGAAAGATGTTTATTGCTATTGCTGCAAATATTTGCTGCTATTTGTTGAGCATTCTGCTATCATTCTAGTATTATATGGCCCCTTAACTTCACCTAAACTAGAAAGAGTAACACTTTGAACAGTTTATTAAACACATAGACTAGATAGCTAGGCGCGTCTCGTAGGATGTTGTCTGTGAATTTTCATACCGCATTTATCGGCTCATTCATAATTGTGTTACGACCGAGTAACCAATTTTGTTCGAAGAGTATATTACCTACTCTCAAACAGAATATAATTCACAATCGCAACATGTCCATTTGTCCAATTGTCCATTCTCGGTTCACTAGCGAATTCCATTCTCGGTTCACAAACGGTTAACCAAGTAGGTAGAATCAACGTAAATGAAAATGAAAAACTCATTCCTGAGTAATGCACGCATTTCGTAGTGACGTAGAAGAAGAGAAAAACGAAAAAAGTTTTCATACTCGGTTTCTGTGAACCGGCAAATTTCCTTTCCCAAGAAAATTGGCCATTTCTCTTCATGCACCGACCACAATGTTTATTTATTGCTTTGACCTGTAGCGCTCAAAATTAACCCAATTCTATAGCATTGGTAGAGTATTTCAAATATTTCCGAAAGTTCTTGGAAACAATAAAGAACATCCTTTTAATATTTAGAGTCTTAGGTATACCTAAGCTATAAAATACATGATAACGATAAAATCAATAAAATTATTTAATCAAATGTATGGAATTTAGAAATAAAAAATCATAACTATCGTGCGAAACGTTTCCTATCACTGGCGTGGTAATCCGAGCGGCAAGAATGGCCGTCCAAACAACTGATAAGAAGAGTGAAATAACAAGTGCATTGGAATACGCATTAGGCATTTGTACTCGCATAAAAACACACGAGTATAGTTGCGGGTGATACGCGTACAGGCACAGTTTTGGAATGCTGAGAATTCCCCATCTAAAAGCACATTTATATCAAGGAGGATGGGAACGTAATGGAGGAAAGAAATAAAGAGGAGAAGCAAGAGAGAACAGAAAATTAACTTTTATATGGTTCCGCCAGACCAGGTAGAATTTTTGGAAAGGAAGAGTATTCTTATATCAACCCGTGTATCAAACATGATCATTTTCATCGAAATTCACTTTTCACATACAAATGCAAATAAGAATATGCAAATATGCAATGATGTAATGATATCTGCAACCAAATACATCACATTACAATATACTATATACAAATACAATACATTACGTACTAATATAAACAAGTAAATATTTATAACTCTACATTCATTCGGTCCATCTATAAGATACCATTCACATATTTACAATATTGAATACAACTCACTTTTATCTGCCGAACAGAGCAAAACTTTTTAAACGAAGGACATTCTATATGTAATTCCGAGATGGAAAATATAAACGAAACGAAGTGAACGCAATAAAGTGAATATAATAAACTTGATGTTGTGATTGATGCCTAATCCTAACCAAAATAACATGAAGAATACTAGCAAACATGAATTTTAAAGCCCAACAATCATAAGTGACGGATATTTCCAATGCAAATCCACTGACGTTGGCGTAGACGTTCTTGAAGAACCCTGCACCTTGATTCATCAATTTACTGTCCTCATTTACCTTTCCCAATTCACATATAGGTCCAATTGAGTCTAATACGATGAATAGTCAGGCATGTACGTGTTCCTCAACCCGACAAAGCTTTAATCCAATTTAGCCTACCATCAGCTGTTGAACGGAAATATTTTTTAATTCAAACCCAGCGAGTATATTGCAAATATCGGAATATTCTCGTAATATTTGAAAACATACGACATATGCTCACCGTCACAATGTAGGTAGTAATATGTACGACTGTATTGCATAATGGAAGTCAGTAATAGAACACCTAACAATCTCACATATCACGATTAGTTTGGGGAAATTAGAATCCATTTAATTCGAACATGACCAAATAGTTCAGTAATCCGATATAACAAAATACTCAAAGATTGTCTCCACATTCTTAAAGCAATTCACTCAAAGACCATTCCGTTCACCAAAAATGATACGAACACCGGTGAATGTTGCATTTTCAAAAAAGAAATGAAAATTATTTCCGAGTTTCCTTAAAATAGTCCATACGAACCGAATGATGCCCATCTTATGCTTTCACTTCCTGCTTAACTTTCCCCTCATTCTGGTGCATCAAGTGTGCAACGAAAATATCATACTAGACCCATTTGAACCGCAATCGCAGAAAATGGCCGTGTATATTCCATTATTCCTGCGCAAATTTGCACACTGAAAAATTGGATCCAATAAGTGGATCATTTTTGGCTCGAATTGCAGTACGAAACGATACACCGTTCCACCTTTAATTCAAACCTTGTGATTTGAATATCAGATGATCAATTTTTGTTTATCTATCTGTACTGGATAGAGTCCAAACTGATCCACTAATTGGTTCCATATTCGCAGTGTGTGAGCGCGTTACTCTGACCAAAGAGCTCGACATATTCAAAAAATAAAAAATAAAAATGAACTAACTACCGCACAGGTATATGCATATTTAATATTCAAACATTTGTCTATTCATCAAATAAAGTCGATATAAATATTACTACATATATGCTACATCAAAGGTGATGAAATAAATGAAACAATTTGGTACGATAAACAGCAGTTTGCAATTGTTTTTATTCGAATAGCCTCGCAGAACCTGTCGTGCTTCGGAGAAAATGTACCTAGTCCTTGTATAAATATTGACACACGTTTTTTTCTCGATAAAATGAAAACCACGTAATATTTTTCGAAACTTTTTTTTCTATTTATTGGCCCATTCAATAGCTACAAATCGTAGAAGAACTCATCCGAAATTATCACCATTTGCTTTCCAGCACGCCCGAAATCTATCCGGCCATGCATCGATCGCAGCATGCACCTCATCCATGGGAAAGTTTTTTACTGCTCGGACGAGGGCGTGCATCATCCACTCGATATGTGGATGACGAGTGGAACAAGCCATACATTATAACACGGACCACAATTTGTAGTCCAATGGATTCAGGTCTGGGCTAGTCGATGGCCACTGAACCGGGGAGACGATTTCGCCTTATGAGCCGGAGCAGAATCTTGTTGAAACATCCACGGATTGTTTGCAAATAATCACTATTTTTCCCGTGTAGTACTCGATAACATGAGTCACTTGGCCGGATGATTTGTTACCGCGACATCGAATTTTCGAAATATTGATTTTTGAAGATTTCCGCTCCCATACAGAATGGCCTTTTTCAAATGTACTAGGGCAATGTTCAAAATTTAAGATTTTCAACTGCCCGTAGGTCATTTTCCATGTATTTTCGGGCGTAGAAAACGAATTTGCTAACGAGAATTCGATAAAAAATATATTGCGTAGTGTATCATTGAAAAAACGAAATTACACCGATACACTATGTAATATTTCCAAATTCCAAATTTTGTCGCCGTGCCGCGCCGCCTTCACATGACGCCGCGCCACGCCATTCTAAAATTCCAAAACTTGGCGCCGCGCCGTATTAAACGACGTCTCGGCGCCGCCATTCAAACTCGAAATTTATATATTTTCCAAAGATTCTCATTCCGGAAATGTGGATTTGGGAGTGACAAACCCCACAGACAAGTGCCTCTCGTGAAGAAATTCATTTCTGGGCCGAGTCAGTGCCAAGTCATTTTCTATAATTCCATTCGGATCGTCTCGCACCCAGAAACCGGAAAATCGAAGATGTCTCCATGAATTCAAAGCTCTTTGCCAACTGATTTTCGATCCGAGATGCATATTTGGGAGCGACAAACATCGATGCTAACATTCATCGACTATTGGATCGGAGCCTTATTCAATAATAACCGAATGAATTAATTAGAATATGAAGTCTTGTGTGCAAATCTCATTTTTCGAGATGATATGAGATGAAAGATGAGATGAACCATCTAGATGACCAGACACTGCTCACGCGACTAGATATTTTGTTTTCGCAGCGGATTTTGGTCGATTAGTTGCTTCACGGCTTTGATGGCTTGCGGTGTTCGAGTAGTCCGCGGGCGGCCGGATATTTGGCGGTCCCGAACTCCATCCGTATCCTTGAACAATTTTACAGCACGATACACAAAACTTCTGCTGATTCCGATTGGCCGCAGCATCCGAAAGATATCACCTCTTTCGTAGTCACATTTTTCAAAGCAACTACCGCAATTCGAATTTCTTTGTCGCCCCATTCCATGACTAAACAACTGACATTGAAAATTATTCGAGCGGTATTGTAGCATCTTGTCAAAACGCAACCAAAATAAAATGGGTGCGTTTAATGGTTCACTCACAGTGAACGTCCAACGTTTGTGTCAATATTTATGCAAGGACTAGGTAGTTATTTATTCGCTAGAGAGCTGCCCGTAACAGCAGAAAACCAAAGACTCCAACAGCAACCGAATATCTGCATTCGGCGAAGGTCATGAAAAGATTTGCAAAACATCTTTGCGCAGTTCAATGCAGCATTTGACCTTGATAATTTAACGAGAACATCTGGATACGACGCGGCATCTGAACTCACACAGTTTTGAGCAATATGTTGGAGGAATGGAAGTTCAGCTCGGCACAACCTGAACCGTGCGAACATTCGTGACGCATGGGTTAGCCTCAGTACTTGAATAGAAAGAAAAGAATATTCGGTGATAAAATACAGTACGGATCTGGCGACGAATACGTGTACCTAACTAGATACCTACATTCGCATTGCGACCAAAAAGACCTATTCGTTCCATACCAACTGCGAATAGGCTGCGCGCAGTCGTCAATACATACACACATATTTGACGTCTGCCATCGAGCGAAAGATGAAGAGAACAACTTGACTTGACGGCAATGTGCTAGTTCAATTCGTATGTTCCAGTGTTCTTGACAGTACGGTCGACTCGTGGGGGAATGAAAAAAAATCCAAATTCGAACTGAAAAAATTACAATATCAATTGTATAAGCGCAATCGATTAAGTCATTGTTTTGTTTTTCTTTTTTCGCGCTCGGGATTTTGCAGTCACCAAAGAAAAGATGTGGAAACAATTGTGTCGTACACAAGCACTGGTGAAAGCCAATAGTCGAACATTCTTATCCGATGCATACAAATGCATGGATGCTTGGCAGGCACGTTTGGAGTCGCCAGTGCTGAAACAGATAAATTCTACACCGTTTTATTACGAGTTAGAAAAGAAATTCCAACAACACGGGCAGGTGTGCGCGGTCGATATTGACATTTATGCAAATAAATTGAACGACAACCAGCATTTAGATGAATTGGGCGATCTGGTGCATAAGCTACGGCTCACAGTTGAGACAACGAATGCACTGGCATCAACTTCGCATGCCGTCATTCGCCACCACCTGGACTTTGGAAATGACGACATACCGAATTTACTTCAAATTCTGGATGACCGTCTTAGCTATGGCATTTTCTTCGATACGTATACGGCGAATTTGACGTTGGACCGCTTGTTAAAACTGGAGAATTATTCGTTGGCTGCAAAAGTGGCGTCGCTGCTGATGCTACAAGACTCATTTGACAACGAAATCAGTCGAACGTTATCACTCTACGCTTGCTATAAATATTTGGAAAATCCTCAGCCATTCGAAGCGACTGTGAAAGATCAAATTGACGATCCGGCTGCGTTGGCGGCTATCGCCGAGGCAGCGAAAGCTGCAGAGAAGAGCGGTAAAGCCAAGCGAGGCAAGAAGAAAGTGGAAGAGATTCGTGTCCGTGTGAAATTTTTGCGCAACGAATTCTTCGACGATCATTTCGATTTAGTTAACAGTCAGCATTTAGTGGGAAAAACATTCTTGACGATTGCCCGATACATGGATGGTGACACGGCCGTAGCCAACTCAGCTACCTTATTGGGTCATTGTTTGTACGAAAAATATGAAGACGGCTGCAATTTCATCGAATCGTTATCATCGCCAGTGAATATACATGGCGAAAGTGTGAAAATCGTGCAAACGCATTTGGAAAAGGTGAGTGTAATTATTATCTCGAAATTTTTAAGCCAACAGTTGATCACCATTGCGATTATTCTCTCAGATTACGGATCGCGAAAGCGATGAACAATTCAAACGATTTGCAGGGCTTGTGCAAAAGTTATCGGAATCACAGTTGAAATCACCAGAAGGCTGTCTCGAGGACGTTATTCGAAATTTGGCGAAAGATGCTGTTCAGAGAAATGAAGCCGCCGAAATTGAAGAGCAGAAGAAGGTACGAATACAATGAATTACAATCACAAGGCCTAAGTGCACTCATTTAATGAAAATCACCCTTCTTTCTCCTTGCGATTGTTAAATTTCAGATCTACGAATTATGGGGCCAAATTCGCGAAACGAAATTGAACGAAGAACTGGACCGACTGAATCGGTTCCGGCGTCTCCGCGAAATCGAGCGAATCTCCACTGAAATGACGGAGAAAGAGGAACGCCTATGGTTCTTCGAAAATGAAGTGAAAATCGACTTGGATATTGAGAAGAACGAATTGATAGAAGCGAGTAGAAAATCAACGAAGGTTACTAAAATAAATACCAAGGAAATTGATGCAGCGTATGTGCCGCCCGAAATCGGAGCCAAGCGGAATTAGAGACGGGAGGACGAGAAAAGACAAAAACCATCCGTCAATTTGCAATATTCAATTGGGTTTTCCTTTGTTTCCGTACATCGATCGTATTTGAATGGTCACACCTACACACCTCACGTCAACACATTCACGCATACTAATAAATACTGTTCATATACACTCGACACTTACACACAATTTTAGTCACGCGGGCATTCGATCCCACTCAATCGTGGAATAATTTTAGTATGAGATAATTTCCATAAAAAATTCAAAAAATATTTTTTTTCGTTATTCATTTCGTTGAACCGACAAATCCGGCTCAGAGTGCATGTTTGTCCCATCACGCGTCACCGAAAAAAACGGGTATACGCTTCATGAGTTGGCGAGTCTTATACCAATTTTGGGTCTTTCAAATTACGTAATTTCACATGGTAAATGGAACGAAACAAATTGACACCAATACCCTTGAATGCGGAGAGTTTTTGGCTTGGAATAATTCTGATGAGTCGATATCAACCGGGTAAATAGGTAAATCAATCTGTCTTGCGAACGTGAAAGTAAAAAACGATAAATGATAGAAAATGACCGAATGTGGTCTATCAGTAGAGTAGATGTTATTGATCAATCATTGTTCATGTCTTTGGTACTTTTCGACCTTTGGTAGATTCACGAAATAAAAGCCATTTGCTATCAATAGGTTGATCGAACAAATATGATAAACTGTCGTGTAATTTAAAAATATTTGAATATGCAAGGATGCATTTGCATACTATAACAAAAACTTCACATTGCATTACTTTATGAACACATTCGATTCAACATTGCGCTAACATTGCAACCGCTCAACACATTCATGCATATACACAATTGAAAAGTCTCCATTCACGCAGTTCATCAAAGGAATGTTCCGCAATGCCATTTTTCACCAGAGCACCAATAATAATCTCACTCATTGCAGATGTTCGTATCGATCAGAGTGATTCCTCCTGGAACTTCTTCATAATTCTTTTTATCAGAACTCTTTCTCCGTTTCCCAGGTGCTGAATCGGCTATCCAACATTGCAATGCTTCGACTCGACAGATATTCATTTGTGGGCATTGATTCGCTGCGTAACTTCCGCTGCTTCCGCATCTAATATTTTGAGATCATTTGATATTTGTTCAAGATTCGCAGATATATTGCGATCTCGTTCGATTTCAATTTGATCTTCCAAGTCGCGTATTTCACGTTGCACGTTGCCCGTATCCTGAACCATCTGAATTAGATCGGCGCATTCAGTGTGTAGCGTGGCCAGCAATTTGTACGCTTTCTTCGCTGCTTCATCTTTCTTTGCATTCTGTAAGCCGTTTGATTCAAGAAGAATTGT
>JANTFB010119865.1:0-11614 GCA_026546635.1 Porricondyla nigripennis | reverse complement strand
TCAATCGAACATGCAAACAAACATGCAAATGTTATGGCAGCGTCAATACACACCATATCAACAACGCGTTACAACTATTTCTTCGCACAGCCGTTCGTTGTTCCGATTCGAACCAGAAGTAAACGAATCGGATGCCGAATATAGACTAGATTGAAGCGGAACAAAAGCACAGCGAATAAGTCGTAACGCGATTGCATGTACGAATATAGAGTAGGTACATGTATTGTACAGCGGTTTCGTGGTGTACCGTGAAGCAGACTCTACTTTGCATGCACATTGCACAACATGATCAATTACATATTGTAATTATAGCTCCGCTGAGCACATTTTTTATGCAGCAAAGCGCATATATTGCACCAGCTGAATTCGAATGAGCGACAGCGATGGGTCTGCATGCCAACGGAGGTGTTAGTGCACCATATCGATGTCAATATGATGATGATGACAATGGGCGCGCATACAATTTTGAATGCATTTTTTTTGCCACAATGCGAATTTTTTGCCACAATTGTGGCTGAGCACGATTACATTCGTATGCAGTGATTTTTCGTCGATGATTCTGCGATTGAAAATATTCCGTCCCAAATTCACGTTGTATGCAGGCAAATCTGTGATGGAAAAATCCGTCGATCAATCCGGGATAAGATTCGTGTCAGTTTTGGCCCGATGCGTAAAATGTGTACGTATCGTATATTTTGAAATGCCATCTTCGATGACGACACGTAAGTGAGACAATTTGCTCCCGCTTGAATCAAAGGGGATAGTTAATCAAATGCGTTATCGCTCAGTATGTAGAATTTTCATCCATGGAGTTCATCATCGGCAACCGAGCATTTAACCCCGATTGATAAACGCCTGATATACGAATATCTGCCTTCTCACCGGCAATGGGAAGAGTTGAAGAGCCCACCGATGAAGTGGGATGCTGGCTCGATGTATTCTGAAAACCACCAGGAAACATTACGACGAACACTGACTTCAAGTGGTAGCTGCTTCGCGGCGGAATGCATGGTAAGATTCATCAAGGTGCTTTGTGCTATTCAAGGAAGGTGCGGGGCAAAGTAATACGTTCTTTGCACCAATGCATTGATGCAGACCATGAAAAGCCATTAGAATCCTTAGTGGTTATTCCCTATTGTCAGTGAGGAATATTTTATTGTTCCGCTTCTGTTTTCTAATGGATTGACGGTTCGAGGACGATTCTCGAGTGGGCACAGAAATGCTAAAGCTTGATCCATTCCATTTCATGTCCTTTGAATATTTTTCCATATTAAATATTTTTCTCCGTAACAAATTATCATGCGTCTTTGACGGTGCCGTATCCATAAGTTTTAAAATACCCATACTCATACCGTACCTGCTCACTTTGTCCGATTTCAATGGAATTTCCATTTGTTCCTGCCATGATTGCCTTTTATTTTTGACGCTCGCTCTCGTTCGTACACTTTACTTGCTTCTCCTCGATTATTATCTTTGTTATTTGCTCGTCGTTCTCTCTCACACATTCGCGCACACTTCAGCTTTGTTCGTTCAGACCGAAAAACCAATTTGATATCCCATCCGCGAATACTTCAATTGTCTTTGCTGATTTGCATTTCACGTCAACGGTCGATTGGTCGGTCGATTATCTGTTTTTTTATTATTTATCTTCTGAACCGATGTGCTCGCTTTTTTGTCTTCCACACTTTTTCGGTCTTCACAATTCTAATTTGGATGCAAACATCCGTTTCACACTAAA
Source organism: Porricondyla nigripennis (assembly GCA_026546635.1). Lineage (NCBI taxonomy): Eukaryota > Metazoa > Arthropoda > Insecta > Diptera > Cecidomyiidae > Porricondyla > Porricondyla nigripennis. Next base: position 9,876 of record JANTFB010119865.1, on the reverse strand, counting down.
TTCAGTACACGTTACCCGAGCGATAACCTCCCCTTCTATGCGAAGAATCACAAGAGAAAAAATATTATTGCTCAAGATTGAATACGGAGAATATGGGTGATTTTTTTGCATTTTTTTTGTTCGTTGTGTCGCACTGGCAAAGAATTCCACGAATAATTATGCGTCATTGGTCCTTTTATGGACAGTAATCATCATCAGTCAGTATTTAAATGGAAACTTCCCAGACGGAAGGAACGGCTGTTGAATTCAAAGAATGTGTGAATTCGGTAGGCCGATCTGTATAGTTCTCAGGTCTCAGCTCATACAAGCTGAGACCGAACGCCTGTATGCGCTTTAAGATAAGGGGCAACTCTTGATAACCTGATACCTGGCCCATATACCGAAATAACGGACATAGGTTCCGTCGGACCTGTTTTCCTTTATTCGAACCCTATGCCAAATATTTGAGTATCTTATTCGAACCATCTATCCATAAGTAGACATACGGTGCCATTCTTTTGCATCCGGTTCCGGGTGCTTCGTCCGTTTTATCGGACTCACTGGACGATTGCATTTGTTATGGCCGGACCATACGTCCGTGGACCATAGGTCCAACACCCCATTCATTTCAGGTGTGAGCGTTTTTCGGAGCAAAGAGACAAAACAAAACAAAAACGAAGCAAAAAACCACAACAAAGAATAAAACAAAATAAAAGCGAATATTCGCATGGGAATACACAAATAATAAGTCTACTGAGTTTTTTTTAGTTCCCCCCGCTTTTATTCACGTCCATTCACTCGAAGTGCGCAAAACAAAAGTGTTTACATATGTGCGCATGATATTTTCGTTTCAGAGACACTCTCGAGTGCGCGTTGCAAACTGCGATTCTGTCGCCTGCACGTGTTTTGGCTCTGGAGTAACATCGACGACCAAAAATATGGAACATTGAGTGTAGAGCAGTAGCAAATACCCTCAAAAGTCACCAACTAATTGCACTTCGGTCAGGTGATTTGGTCGGATGGCACAATGGCGTGCATTGATACTGCATGCAGCACCAGACTCACATCGGCTTAGACGTATGCACATTGCAAACTCCGTCATTTTTATCTGATGAATTTGTAACGACTTGTACTGCAACTAGGTATGTACTGGCTCTAGTCGCAAATGCACCAGCAAGAAGCTACTACCTGGATAGCAAGCTATTTTCTTGATTCTGTCTTGAATTTGTATGGGCAAGTAGCTAACCGGCAGTACTGGGAGTGTTCATTTTCGTTTGAAAATACAACGCTCGACCAAGAATGTTAAAATTTCGTGAAACTAACAATGGGTCCTGGATGCGGAATGCAAATGAAGTTTCAACTAGCTCTAGCGCCATTCGCAGTTTATACCAGAGCTCGTACCGGACAATAAAGTATATTGGAACGATGCGTTATTGACCGTACTTTATTGAATAATATATGGGCCTATAATGTACTAAATACAACGCACGCCACATGCACTAGAAAGGCTGAAACCAGTAGTTTCAATAAGAGCCTCCGAATAGGGAGTAAAAAAGCATGTTTTTACTCCGATAGCGGATTGGATCGATTCTGAATGCCGTAAAAGGAGTTGGCTTACTCCGTATTTTATTACTGAGTATGCGTCTGACAACTTTTATCTACGATTTTACTACTTGTGACGTGATACCGTGTACGAGAATTTTTCACTGAACATGAAATATCAATTCGAGTACAACGATTGTCAGCGTCCACATTGGATACAAAATAAATTGTATAAAAAAGACGGATGGACGTCGAGACGAACGGAAGCGATACGACTCATATCGTGTCATAAAATTTCCAGTTTTGACATTTGTCACGTTTCACATTCATGGCTCCATTGTCTGACGATGGCGACGTGCATGACTTGACGCCCGCACGCGATCGCGTATAATTTCTTCTGCGAAATCTGCATATTGAAAATAATCGCTTTGCCGGCGAAGCAATGATGATGGAGTGGTTGAAAAAAATCGGCCATGCTCCGCATTACTGATCGTTCAAATTCCTTGCAATACTCGCAATGCGACTGAACGTTCTAGCCAAATGGAAAATTTGAACGTGCTGTAGGAATGGAAGTCGAACTACATATCTTTGGTCAACGAGAGCGCTCTTCGATGAGTTTGAAGATAGCATTTACGTATCCGGAGCAATTTCTTATCGCACCGACTGAGAGCTTACAGCGAAATATTTCGCTGTGGAATACATGTCAAGTGCTCACACATGCCGAATACTTTGTGAGCGCCGGACCGTTCCATATCTTCTAGGCATCATTTTGATTCCAGAAATCAAATTTATGGTGTCTGCGAAGTCAACGAAAATCGGGGCCCAACAAACGTAAATCCAAACAGGCATCGTCCATAGATTGAATCGAATCGAGCGCTTGGCTCCGTTCTGATATTTTGAGTGCATGTCACAAGCGCATGCCTTACGCCCAGTCTGTCCGATAAGGGAACGGAACCTACTTGCGTCTCGTCACGATTCACTTGACTCTTCAAGTGCACGAATATGAGTAAATCATTCATTTTGTATGGCAGCGATCTTTGCTCATATAGACGCATATATCGATAACACCATTAACGGCGTCGAATAGAACGAAACGATCGAGACAAGTAAATTGTCAGTCTATTGATACGATCTGGCTTATTAGTGGACTCTATCTCTATGCATAAATGAACAATCGTCGTTGGCCGAAAGAGGAAAAATCGACGGAAACGACGTGCCATTGTTACAATCGCAATCTTGTGTGATTTGCCAATTGTCAAATTACCCGAAAAAAAAAATGGAAATAAAAATATGCGAGTGCCGACCACGTGGATTAGCGCAAATAAGCTGCTAACTGCTGAATCGGTCACACTGTTTTTCCCATCGAATTAAAAACCGAAAAGAAAAAAAAGTAAAAAACTGAATACACTTTGGTACCGCAAATCGAAATTAGCATTCATTTACACTACGACTGCGTCATTTTGGGGCAATTTGTAAGTGAGTTTATCACGAACGGGTTTCGGCATTGAGCACCACGACAATAATGGACTCACAATTTAGGCGTACATTTATCGCAACGTTTGTGAACTTTTCGTAGCGAATTGGTGCACACAGCTGTTCGGAGCCACCCGCAACGTCTATCTACAACAAATTGATTGTTGGCAACCAATAAATCGCACTCGATTTGTTTTGGTGTGCGATCGCATTACAACATTTATTTGCATATCATCTGGATTTGATGCGCTCCATTTGCGTGTAAATGGTTTTAATTGCTCAGGTGAAACAAGTGCAGTCGTCCCATGTCGCATGCGAATGGCTACACGCAGCGCAATTAACAGCCATTTAAAATTTAAAGACATTCGAATGAACGGAACTGCTCTTATCGAAATCACGCGCACGCGTCCTATCGTGTATTCGAGAGAGACAATGAGAAAGAGAGACAGCTCAATATAATGCCGCTCACAACAATTGCAACTGGGTAATGCGTCTGTTACAGCAGAATACTCCATTCCATTTGGGCCAATTTAAAAGTCGAACAGCCGAACCGGCCCCTCGAATTTGTCGAACCACATAACATATTGATCGACCGATAATGCGTTACATATTCAAAATGGGAAAACGAAACGAAAATTTCTCTTTCTCATTTGTGTGTCTCCGCACGAAATGCGGCTCACCAGTGGCGTTCAATTAAACAAAAGAGTATTCATTTCGTTCCATAACGAAAAACAACAAAATGCGTCGACCAGTTCTGATTGCAGTGAAATGAATAAAAATGCATGAGGTCGTTGCGGACGTGAGCAATGTGTGGTTGTGTGGAAGAGAGGACTCGTGGGAGGTGTAGGTGTGAGCGAGTCTTCGATCAAATGACGCACAGTCGTTCCAATCGATGCAAATGTCTGAGCAAACAGAAAAAAAACAAAACATTTGCATACATTGTTGCATCTGTCGCTCGGTTCGTTCGATTACTTATGCTGCTGTTGCTACATCTTGACATCGAACGCATGACATTTGTGCCAATTTATGGATCGGCCGCGATTATTATTTTTTTTTTCAAATTACTCGGAGCGTCCTCAAAATGCACACGTTATTCTTCTTCGGCTTCGTTATCGTCCCGCGTTTCGCGCACTCAAATGCAAATTGCAAATCTGACCTTTGTGTGGCGCATTCAGAATTCTTTCGCTGAATGCTTCGCTCGCGTCGCTATTATTCTTTAGAGAAACTTTTCGGATCGGCGCCCGTTCACTCATCGCTTTATATTTAGCGACTTTAAATGGAACCTAATGTGGTCGTCGAGATGCAGGCGTCACAATAAATCATCGATTCGGAATCGGCAAAGTGCATCTTGAAACATGGGAATTCTGGCCGATTCACTCATGACGGTATACATTTCGCTCCAAAAGCACCTACTATTCGCCGAAACGCACGACTATCCGTTTCGAATTGTGTTCACTGCATTCTATTTTCGTTTTTGTTCTTTTTTCGAACAGTTCAACTGATACACTCACGATTTCACAGAAAACCTTTTCCGATTTTTTTCTTTTATTTCAATTTTATCAATTCATTTTGGAAAAGATCGATCCGGTGTGGAGTTGGCCGTAGGCATCGGATGAGAGACGGGGAGGCGGCGAACGAAGTATTTGGCACAGCATCAATAGATGCTGTATTTGATTAGACTCGTTCCAGAGAGAACAGCCTTTTCAAATATTGAATCAATACATTCGAAGCGTATCGAAACTGCGTCGTGCTGTGGCCGAATTTGAATCTGAATGGGACGAATATATTTCGCCTATTTGGATATCCTCATCTATGGCCATGACGTCACAGAGCTCAAAATCCCCCAAAACCGTCGTCGGCTGCGAACGAAATCGAAATGAACCGAAAACAAAAAGGAGAGAAATGAAAAAACAAAAAACAAATCACATCCCAGACATCACATAATCCGGTTGTGTTGTGCGAATTGCAATGTAACACGTGAGATCATTTGCATGCGCTACAAACGATGAACTCGCAACTCGCAACTCGCTAACGATAAATCATTTATATTCGCTGCTTTCATTTTCCTCGCATTATATCATTGCACTTGTACCGCACACGGTGTGTGCTGACTGTGGTCACAAATCACAATTTATTGAATCGCGTCTTGGATCTGGTATTCCATTCATCACGTTCGATACGAAACCATTGGGACCGAGAAAGGTTCGAAAGGTGGGATTGGGCGCACGGAAAGTAAACAAAACCGAAATTACTATAATCGAACACCGCACATGAGCACCGAATCAAGAAGAATGAGCACACACAACAATGACGACGACAAACACTAACGACTCTGACTCTGACTCTGATTCGGACGACGGCGTCGACGGCAACAACGTACTCTGGCCTGCGTCGGTAGGCAAATGAATGGCACACGACTGTGCACGGCGCTTGAATATCAGACACTTTATTTGATTTTTCTACTGTTATTTCACTTCATTCGCCTTTATTCTTCTGTTTCATCTATCGCATGCCCATTTTTAAATGGAAACGAACGAAAGAGAAAAACAAAAAGCGAAATATGTTTGTGGCGGCCTGTGAATATGCGGCTACGTTTGCCCGTGTCTGTCTGTGTACGGGTCTCTCGTTGTGGTGTGCATGTGCGTGCGCGACTTGTGCGAGCACCTTTCTGTGTGTGAGTGAGCTTGCGTTCGTTTTACTCAGCTCTTAGCGTGTTCAATTAATTTCCACTATACACACTGATAGTAATACCCGCACGCGCCCGCGGCGACGCTTCCCAATCGAAACAACAAAACAAAAAGTAAACGAAATGGAAATTTAATAATGATGAAAATTGAAAATCAAATCAAATTCATGAACAGAACAGACAAATCCAGCTCGCTCGCTCGAGCCGTTTCTGTTCCTTCTTCGCATTTCTACTCCATTTGTTTGCTTCGGATCTATTTCCTATGCTTAGACGCACTGCTGCACATACACCGAAACTCATCACAGTACTCGTGCTGCTGCTGCTGCTGCCTACTACTGTTGTTGTTACCAGAAATGTAATACGTAATAATAAATGATTCGCGGAACTTTGTGCGGCTGGAGCAGCACGCTCAGACCCGATGTTCAGAATGGACGAGAAGCGTGTACTGGTTCACGGTAGGCGGTACGGATGATCTCGAGGGCCTATATAATGGAGAATTTATCGACACTCTGCCTCAAATATTCCCAACCAGTTCGAATTCCGATCCCACGACAACATTGGGCACCTTGTCCGTTTCTTTGCTCTCCAGTTATGGATCATGCATTCAATCTTTGGGCAAGGTAGGCCTGACCTCCCCTGTTGGAAAGTTACAAATATTCCCGAAAGTGGCGAGCATCCCCGGACAATTGTGCACTTCACTCTCTACAATATTCCCCACTGACTGAATATTCCACGGTTAAGCCGCCAGTCGGATGATCCTAGCATGATTGAAAGAGCCAGCGAATGGGATATAATGAAGTGTTCGAGATGCGCGCCTCCGGTGGAATGTGGGCCTTGGCAAATTGAAATTCAAGAAACAAATATCGCGACCGTCGTCAGAATAATCTCGGGAAAGCACTCGTGCGTATCTATCGATTTTTTGCTGTCTGTTGCCGCAATCTTAAGCGCGGAATTATGCATTCTGGTTCAATCCCTCGTTCAGATCCCCATTTTCTACGAATCGTTGGCGACGATAACTGTGTCAGTCTCATCGGCGGCACCATCCCACTGCACATCGCTGCTCAGATTTCAATGGAAAGTATGACGATGCCCGCTCCATGATCAACACAACCGTACACTTGAATGCGAACGCGATGAGCACAAGCCACAATCACTGGCATAGTTAAAATTGAGTGCAGTCACAAATGCAACAAACGAATACAACGCACGATGAGCCGATTCGCCGAATCACGTTCGCGTGCACCGAAGACACTTTGGCGAATGTAATTGAGACGTCACACATCAACCATGCATACGCTGTGATATCTTACGAGACTCGGGCTCGACGCCAGCGCAACCGAAAATACACAATCTGATGGGTTTGGCTAGTTTCGCGCGGACAGCGTTCACTGTAATGAATGATGTTGACGGTGTGCTGTACATTGTCTACGGATCGCATTGTCCGGATGCCGCGGCGGCACGACGATCGTTCGGTATCGCTCGACTACGGTTAACGTTGGCGTCCGCTGACGCATACATATGTCGGTTCGCGTACTCTCGTTTCGAGGGATATTGTGATCTGCGACTCTTGCAACTGACCAGATTCAACTGGCGAACAAACGAACAGTCAGACAGAAAGTGTGAGAGTGCACGCATGCCTCCGAGACAGGCCGTTACATCGATTGAATGCGACCGTGCATGTACGACACACCAGCATGGCCGAGTGAGCTGTGCGGCCGTTGCGATTGTTTGTTTGAACAAATGGAGTTCACGCATTTATGCTGCGATAGTCGGCCGAAGGAGCACATCCAACCTGGAACTTTGATTAAATACAAGTGAATGTCAAACACGATTCGCGCACTAATTAACCGAGTCACCGTCGAAATTGAATAAATTCCAATTGAAACGAATGTTGTCGGGGACTCGTACGGCCCCCAGGATATATCAATCCTCCATACTCAGCAGAGTCTTTCGACAATTGTTCATTTGTGGCGCATTGTGTGTTTCGCATGACGAACATGCCGGCGACAACAGACGTGTGCGGAGACAATATGTGCTAATTTAATTTGCTCGCGTGTGGTCGTGTGTTTGCGATCAATGCACCATTCGTCGTGCGTCGTGCCGAATCTCGACTGGCCCATCCAATTGCATGGCACACGCACCTCGGCATTCGTTGAATGCGTAAATAATAATAATTCAATATATCCTTTTTTGTGTTTGCTTTGAGTTCGCCGTATTTCATTTTATCGTCCGCAATTCATGCATCGCCTTCACGCCAAGGGGTGGTAGGGCACCGTCCAACAACTAACAATGCCTAGCAATGACGCGGTTCGACTAGCAATGTCTACTGAATAAGCCCAATTCGTTCTCACTCGCATGCAAGCGTATTCCATAATCGAATCGGCCGCTCACTGCGCACAAATCCATCAAGAGCACAAGCGCTCGCGTGCTTGGCTTAGTATAGAGTGGGTCCGACAGAGATTGTGTTCAGCACTGCATCGCCCCTTGCTCCATGCACATCATACACCGACACCAACCGCATATCAATTATGTTTGGCTATGAATCGTTGTACTTACTTGATATTTTTCGGCCGAATAACGGCCACTTTCGATAGCGTCTGTTGCGTGTCCATCGCGGTCCTGGTTCGGGTTCGACATTTTATTTATTTCATTGGCACCGAACTGATGACGTGAATCCGTTTGATCCACGAGCAATTTGTAGGATATCCTATTGTTGCGACCACTACTCCTGCCATAATATGATTTCCGCCACCGCGATAGCCACGTCCGCATGTTGTTCGATTTATTTTTTCTGCGTTTGTTTCAACGCCGTTCGGCAAGTCAACTGTTTTTCGACGCGGTAATTATTTTGTCGCAGTCCTTCCACTCTACCGTATCGTTCTACGATAGTCATAATTGTCCCACAAACTCATTATAATAATATTTCTCCGCTCCGTTCGAAAATTTCGGTTCATATTCTTTTCTCTCTCTCTCACACACACTCACACTCATGAATGGGCTCGCTATGTGTTTATTTGCATTGATTATGTATTTGAGTTGGATTTGGTTGCCAAGGGTTGGCTCGACGGCCTGATAAGCCGCAATCTATGGAACGAAGGCACCCTGCAGCAAAATGGGGTCTGTGAATTCGTATGACACACTCTCGTTAGGTTCGTTAGGTAACAGCGATACCAATACAATTGGTGCGTGTTTGCTGCCGAATTGTTTCGGCGAAAAAATGCTGAAGCGATGGCAGCAAACGATGCCAAAAACAGTGAGCTAGTACACACCGACAGTGTTCTGATGGCATTCCTTATCAATGACGACAATCGACGCAAACGCACAGAATATTAAATTCACTGGCATTGAAAATGTGAACATACGACCGATCTTTGTACATATTGTTCATCGATCGACACTCGACAACGTATGGGAAAGTTTCAGCTGTTAATTGCGGCTACTGATCAAACGAATACGAACGATTCGGTTCGAATTTACATTTCATTTCACTTTGTGTGGCTGTCCACAACACGTACGCACACAACACTTTGATGGCATGCAACAAACTGCACACCAAACGGCTGGATTGGTCGCAGCCCAGCACGCTCAATGTATGAGCTCAAATTTAGCCTTTGATCTCTTCATCCGATACAGATAGTCGAGCACGGGGAAGGGGGGAGTAATGTGTGCGAAAACCGTTTCGAATTAGCAGCTCACTCGCAAATACACAAAAACGGTGATAAGCGCTACACACACGACGCACTATCAAACCGATGACACCCAGGAAAACCTGAATAAATATTCGCGTGCGAAGTTAATTGAGTTATGCACGCGTAACAATTGTCACAAGCCTTGGCATACAAGCCCAATCCATAAATGTTCGAGAAAAATAAAAACAAATCGTTCGCTCGCTCATTGTTTGCCTGAGAAACAATGGAATAAGAACAGAATTCGCTCCCATTCGAATGTATTTTCGACGGTGATCGCATTCGAAGTGAAGGAAATGAACGATCTAGGGCCGCTACTGTCTTAAAAATTGCTTCGGTTTCTGAATAGTGAAAGCACAGTCAATGTTCCGTATGCATGTCGTCCGCCAATATTTTTGGACGTTGAAACGCATGAAAGAAAGGAATGTGGAACTTCACATTACCCTAGCGAGCCCTTCGTTTCGCATGTTCGCTCATCTTTTCGTCATATTTTGTATGTGAATCGCCATG
>JANTFB010119754.1:0-11623 GCA_026546635.1 Porricondyla nigripennis | reverse complement strand
CACCGCGGCAAGCGAACGGGCCAAGTGTCGACGACAATGATGGCGACGACACTCGGTATTTGCCTGCCGAAAATCGCCCATCGCATACACTCGCGTGCATCGCATGCCCAATGAAACTGCCGTCCCGTTCTTGCGCACACACTCCGCCTGCCTTTCGAAAGCGCCGCTTCGCGAATGGTTCCATCAAAAGGGCCTGCTTTCTGCTGAACATATGCAAATTTATGCTCACACGCACACACACTGGCAGCGAGCCGCCGCGTATGCAATAATATAACAATCGCTGGATGGTATAAATAAGTCATAATTTTAATTAAAATACTAATAAAAATATATAAATCATTTTCTGGTCGGTGTGTGATGTGCCTACTGCCTGAGTGCCGGGCCAGGCTGTGCGACTGTGTGATGTTAATTTATGGATCATGCCGATGGTGCCATTTCACATGGATTTTGCGTTCTTTTTTCTCTCTCTCTCTTTCGCTGTTCCGTCTTTCTCTGCTTTTCTCTGCTTTTCTTTTCTTTTCTGCTCGCCGCAGTTTCTTTGCGCCGTTCGCTTGTGGTGGGTTCGTTTGTCTGGCAGTCGACACGCCAAGATAGAGACGTAAAGAAAGGAGAGACACTTTTTTTCCTTCGTTCACTTCTGTCTTCATGTTCATGCAGTGCCGACGATGAGTACTACGTGTTTCACATTGCACTTCCATTTGCCCAGCCGTTATGCTTTTTCACGAATGCAGCGCCGACACTTGGTGCGATTCTGTGTTGACTCGATCCAGCGAACGAGGAAACGAAAGAAAACGAAGAAAAAAAATGATGCAAATTTGTAAGCAAGAAAATCATACAGCAAAGAGCACGGCCCCGTTGTATTTTTGTGTCGCGTCTCGACCACGGTGTCGGCCATTTGTTATGTGTGAACGACGACCATCCAGTCGAACGCTCGGCACTGCCATTAATTTCTGTTATCATTCATTACTCAGGGAGCATTTCATTTATTACCTGGCGCATGGTGCCTGGTCTGACCCTGTCGAGCGCCCTCACCCATCGTACCAGACGACGGAGAAAAGCGAAGAAAAATTGAAAGACCGCCGCCACACCAGAATGGATCGTTTAATTATTCGCTTCGATAAAAATGATGGGGAAAATGCGGACGCCGTGAAAAAAGCATTTAATCAATTGCATTTGCAGGCGGTCGCTGGTGCATTCATTCAACTACAACACAATAGAATGTGCAATGTGCATTACAATTAATGTATTTTTCTTTTGTGTGTCTGGCTCGGGCGCATCGTTCGCTTAACGTTCGACGCGATGCGGAGCGGCGGTAATTGGCAGAAGCCGTTAAAATGAATTTCCACGTTTTTATTTGCACCATTTCGATGGAGTATACGATTTGGTGGCCGTTCAGAGTGTGGAGGCGACCTCTTGACGCGTCTCTAGCATCTCCGAAAGTCGCATGTGGCAAAACGAAGACGAAGACGAGGCCAAGAACGGATGGAAAATTTCTCGTGGATCGCAGCGAACACACACACACACACCTGATGCAATGCTGTAATTGATATTATTATTAATTACGGTTGTTACCGTTGCACATTCTTGGCAATCCGATGCGAAAAGTAAACGAGCCCCGACCAATGCCGACGACGACGAAACGAAGACGGTGGCAGTGGCGGCAAATGACAAAAAAGATAGATTCAGGCGAAATCTACATGCGTCGCATCGGATTCAATGTTGAGTTGATTCTATTCTCGTTGCCAGCGATGCAGCCCGTCGCATTCGTCGTTCTCTCCTCTCGCTCGATTCCTTCTAATTTTTCGTTGTTATCGGCACCACACAATGGACGTCCGACGTGTATCACAGTCGCAGTCGTTCACAACCGTGAATAATAGCCAAACGCTGTAATGGCTTCCAACTGAAATAGAATACGCACACCGACGGGTATGCGAACGAAAATTCGCTCTCGAAACGTCGCGTCCGAGGCCCGTGAGTTATGTCATCCCGAGAAAGAGAACATTTCGATTGCGATTGTGTGCGTTGCGCTTGCGTATTCGTGCGCAAATCGTTGAGATTCATGACCTTTTTCGAACGAAATGGAAGTGGGAATCGTTGGGCTGTCGTCACACCGACCACACTCTCGACCCGTCTGCCCGGCACGATTGACAATTTTGTTCGGCCATTTCGACGGACCACGAAATCTGTGTTCGCCGTCCCCTGGCCCTGGAGCAGCCACTCGGAATCCATGCAATTTTCTGGCCGATTTATCGCAGCTATTTCGATGCCACCGAATTCCTTTGGCCAATAAAAAACAAATAAACATTTCGGGCCGTCGCTCTCAGTCTCATTTCGCCATTATTCATAACCGAAATGTACCGACCGAGAGACGAATGGGAGGGCGAAGTGACGGAAGTGTGCGTTTTATTGATCGCGTGGCAGTTTGTCGGCCAGCGATTTATGCAACAAAACGCCGAATGGAATGCGCCGGACCGAGCGTCCGAACATCACAAATTTTAATTAATTTGTAAAATGGTGGCCGGTGCCGGTCGGTGTCGGTCCCGGTCTCGGCCGGCCGAATATCTATTATGATGAAAATTAAGTGACGAATGAATTAAATTAATGATGCGCGAATACATTGTCCGTCTCTCGCACCCGCTGGGCATGCACAGGCACACACTCGCAGTTGGACATTTTAATTTGCACATTTTTCGCTTCGCCCGCAGTCAAACTGATGCGAATGACATTTGAAAAGGCGAAAAAAAACATCGAAAATCGTAGTTTATCTCTGGTTGTGGCTGGGCGTCGTTCGGGCCGTTGTCGCCTGCACGGGTACGGTGTGTCGTCGCGCAAAATATTTCAAATATTTCCGCATGCAAATTGTGGTTTTGCCGGGCGGCGATTTCGCGATCGCATTCACCTATTCCACACCCCCGGGACCCCTCTGCACACTCCCATCTCCCTCGGCCATCGCTGCGCAATAGTGTTAGCTCATTCATAAAATTAGTTAACATAACTTCATGGTTGAAATCAGTGCGGCTGATGCACATTGCACATTGCGTCTGTTCATTCTGCACTTTTCGGCTTTCATTTTTTGTGGCGTTGCATCGCATCGCTTCGCAGCCCGTGCCAGAGGGCCGATCGCCACCCGTTCGCGCTCTCGCAGTGGGCATGGGATTTTTTCATCGTGCGTTCGAGTGCGCACTGCGCATTGCTCAGGGTTCGTGCGGGCCACCGGCCACCACTGAATCCCAATAAACAGACGCGATGCACCGTTTGAAATGATGGTGGATCGTCAGTGCAGCGTTGCTGTCGCACCGTTGTTCGGTGCGATTTTGTTTCTTTTTTCAGGGCGCGCGAGAGCTTTTTTTCATTTTTCGCTTGACGGGCAGTTCATGCGCTTCGCCGAAATATTTTCGACGATGCTCGAAATGCACTATACTTTATTAATTTGGATGCGGCCGTGCGGGCAGCGCTTCTGCGGCGACGACGACGGCCGAGAGTAATATGCGGTTCATCGTTCATACGTGGCAAATGGCGCGAAACCATTGCATGCACGGCATCGTTTCGCACAATTTGGTGTGGAACGCGTTTGCGAGGCGCGTTGAATCGCTCGTTGAATGTGAACCCCGAATAGTTTGGCGGAGACGCAGACGGCCAAATACCAAGTTCTATGTTGTTGCGTCCGCACCGCTGCGGCGGCCTGCCGATGTCGAATTTTCAATGTCGCGTCGATCGGGAAGCGAGTGAGAAAGGGAGGGGAGGAAGGACGAGGAGAGAACGGGGAGAGCCTGTAGAGTGAGAGAGGCTGAATGATGGCGAAAGGAGAGACAGAGATGCATAGATATAGAGCGAGGGAGGCTGAGGGTGGAGGGGGAGAGCGAGGGGCGCCAAGATAGGACGGAAGAAAGAGGGTGGGAATGGCGACTAAACTAAATGACCAACAATCGAATATTAGCGTTTCGCGTGCGTGCGTATTTATTGGATGCGGTTGCGGACCTGTGTTGCTTCGCCAAAGGCGAGAAAAACCACCGAAAACGAGCAATGGCCACCAAAATACTAAATTCAATCAATTTTTGTCTATTTTCGAATCGCATGCGACGTGCGATGATGCGCTGACCCGTGCCCGATGACGGAAAAACTCTGAGTCTGTCTCTGTCTCATTGGGAAAATGTGAATAATGTTAGAGCCAAGAATAGCGGACACAAATCGATTTTATTTGATTTAATTTTTGTTTTTGTTTTGTTCTTGCTCATGCACGCCTTCGGTCGTTCAGTCGGTGAAGCAGCATTTTTTCACGTATCGCCCGACTTCGTCTCTTTTCAACTCTCCCCCCTCCACCGCTTCCAACTCACTTGTGCTAGTATTTCAGTCTTCGGCTCGCCAAGAATGCGATGACGTCGTCCTCCGTCCTCTGTGTGCACGATACGCGTAAATCGATGCTCGTACACATACCGAACGAATGGAACGAACGGCGATGAAGGAGACGAGCGGAAAAAAACGAAAATTTATTTTCTGCGTTCAGCGCATCGTCGCTGTTATCTCAGCGAAATGTCGACACAATTTTCGGTTCGGTCACAAAATTACATTGTCGGCCGCATCCGAACAATGCGACAGAATGTGCGTGCCCGAGCGGAAAAAAAAACAGTCAAAGAGTTTCTACTGGCTCCTACTACACAGCGCATCGCATCGCATATGGTCGGATCATGGTGACCGCGGCCACCACCGCGTAGGGCCTGGGTGTACTACGGCTGTAGGTACACACGACCGACATTCACTCGGAACGCAATTTGTACAGTTTTGGTCGGAGTCGCAGTCGATTTCGTTTATCATTTTCGATGTGGAGCGCAACACATCAGATGTGATGCGTGCAGAGAAGACAGAAATCGACTATTTTCCGTTTATTCACGTTGCGACATTTCTGTGTGCCCGATGCGAGCGTGCGGTGCTGCCGTTCGCCTGCTACTAGCCAGCTACCGATTCTGCATGAATGTGGAATTGCTGAATGCTTGGGCTGAGATGCGCGATTCGAAGAGATGAGCAGACGTCGAAGAGAGAGAGAGAGATGTGGGAAAACTACTCAAGTAAAACGCCACAGCAAGCAACAGCAATCTGCCATGAGCTCACAATTATGGAGAGAACATGGAGACATGTTTGAAGGTAGTGCAGCGCTTCACAGGTCGCTGTGATCAATACATTTAACAGCGGCAAGCAATACGTACAAACATTTCTCCCTCTTTCCCCATTATTGTGAGCTCAATGCGGATTGCTGTAGCTTGCTGTGACGTTTCGCTTGAGTACAGACCGAGAGAGCGAGATGGAAGAGCAGCATCAAGAGTACAGTGGTTTAAGTAACGATTTTTTTCGTTCTCCCTTGATGTCTCGGTGCCAAAAGGTGCCAATTGACGAGTGTCAAATCATACTCAGGTTTCAGCTCGATCGCATATCTCCACAAAGGGTTTTGTATGGAAATACATACTCCATTCCGAATGGAAAGCGCACACGTAGGATGCGTGCTGTTCCATCATCTGCTCGCGCCTAATGTCGAAAATACGCTTTGAGGAGATATTTAGCAATGTCCGATCGAGTTGAAATGTTCACAGAAACTTCAACTCATCAAAAGTTACCTTTCGGCACCGAGAGATCAAGGGAAATCGACGCAAAAAATTCGACACCAAAAACCACTCTAATCGACGGCATGAAAAAAACGAAGATCAAATGAAAGGAAAAAACACTTTGGCATTCCGATGTGTGTGCGATTTTCTCTTCATTCGGGTCTCTTCTGTTATCGATTTTTTTCCGTTCGTTCGTTCGAGCCGCGTGCAGTGAATTCGCTTCACACGAATTCCCGAAAATGGAAAAACACTCGCACACAAAGTCATCGCCGGATCCTTTATGCACTTGCAGCATCTAATGGTGATGCGTTCCGTAGAGTCAGCGTGAGGCCAAGCGAATAAACACCTGACCGAGTCATTTGCAGTGCTCGGAATGCCATGTCGACCGACATTAAGAATCGAGAATCGAAGCGATGGGAAAAAGCATCGAACGAATTTGAATTCGGAACAATAGACGATGAAAATGGCAATTGGTGGATGTCGCCGACGATCGAAACTCATATCGTCGTCGATGTCGAGTCGCTGGTTACGCCACAAACCGCTCTGTTCACACATCACGAGAACATGAATGCTGATGCGACGTGTTCGGTTGTGCGATGGTGGCGTGACGCGATGATGCCCGACTGCCATGCAACTCGACTGCATTCCGATGAAATCATTTGAATTTTTGTTCATTATTTATGTTTAATCAGGTGTGCGCGAGCGCGCGCGCGTCACATATTTTCTGATCTCAAAACGCAAATAAAAATGTGACGAAATGCAAACGGAACGATGCAACCGGCATCGGAATGGAAGACGAAAAGAAAAAAAGAGGAGACGAAAATGGAAACACGAATGCATTTGTGCCGATGCGGATGATGGTTGAATTCTTCGAATTCGCAGTGCTCGTGTCATTCCGTCTCATCGACGTCGCCGCCAACGAAACGCATTGCATTCGTTGGAATTGGTCTCGGAGCGAAAGTGTCAGTGTGCGACTGGTGCAGAGAGGACACGGTGCGCTTTATCGGTCAGGGTCATACTCTCCAACCAGAATCGTTTCCAAATTTCCAAAACCAAACATGACCGTCTTCCTTCTGCTTCCGATTTCTTTCCATGCGATCGCCGTGCGCCGCCAGATGGATGTAGTTCACTAGCGAATAGAAATTTACCAGCCTCCTTTTGGAATAGCAATTACGTACCGCCTGTGCCAGCTCCAACACACCATCAAGTAAGTGCAAATCGTGTGCTTCCTTCGCCTATTCGCGGTGCGACGCGCTAATTTCGTTTCGTTCCAGGTACCGGACCTATATTCAGCCGATGGAAGCTATTCAACCGATCCGTGGGTACCGCATGCAGCTCACTATGGCTCATACGCTCATGCGGCCCATGCTCATGTCGCCCAGGCCCACGCCTACCACCATAACATGGCCCAATATGGCAGTTTACTTAGGTTACCGCAGCACTACGGGCACAGTTCAAGGTAGGCAAACATCGAATTGCAAAGAAAAATCGACCGAAATCCGACAAATCAAATTCGAACCAAAAATGCCATTCCCATGGTCGTTCACATTATCAATTGTTGTCGTTTCGTTTGCAGGCTCCATCATGATCAACAAACAGCGCATGCTTTGGAAAGTGCGGCAGCCTACACAAGCTATCCAACAATGGCTGGTAAGTACGCAACCCACTCTGAATACGCATCCATTCAACGCATCGACGTCGTCGTCGATTTTTCGATAGGCAAATTCCGCACACGTGAATTTGAATCAAAACGGGAGGGACGACGACCGGGGGGGAAAGGAAGGCATCAAAGAAAATGCAAAAAACAACAACAAAAGCGGTATGCACTGACGAGACGTGGTGCGTTCACAATCGCTACTGTTTCAGTTCGTTCGTGCGACGCAGCAAGAGCCAAAAACATGTCGCACACAGAAGACGAACAAGAACCGAAGAAGAAGATATGCGCATCGGCAGCAGCCATTGACTACAGCACCACATTCCATTCATTCATTTTATGTTTCGTTTTTCGTCTTTCGGTTCGGCGCGTCTCTCGCGCACATGGGACATTCCAATCGGCCGTCCGTTCCGTCCTCGTCCACCAGCGTCGTCGCCTCATACTTATTATGTGCTAAATTACATTTCAACATAAATTTTATTATCGCAAAAATCCCATCTGTCATAATTTTCCATAATTATGAACTTAAAGTGATCATTATTTATCGTATGCATCGTGCTCGCTCCACACCAACAATCGGATCGGTGTCCATGCCAGTCTTCCTCTCTCTCTCTCTCTTCATTACACAAGCACACAAGCAGCGATTGGATGCGCGCGACTTTGAGGCAGATGAAGAAGGCGATGAGAACAGTCGAGGACTCGAGAGCGATGCACGAACGTCGAGCCAACGAAAGGGCGACATTCCATCCAACAGATAATGCCGACGGTAGTCTTTCGATCGCCTCGCGCTCGTTCACGTTCCGACAACAACGGAGACGAACGACGACGAGGAGAGAAACGCATCTAATTTTACCGGCGGAGCAATTTCGTCACCGCTGCAACTCGCCACGACCCCATCGCGGCCATTTCATTTCGATTTTTTTCTGTTCGGGCGATTTTCACGCGTTTTTCGTCCCGTTTTTTTTTCGCCTGCGAAATTTCCACTTCGTTTGTGCGAAGCGACACATCGCTTGCACTCGCAGCTCATCGTTCGTCGTGACGTTTCCTCGAGAAAAATGTTCGCAGCTCCGAACTGTGCTCACTAGGCTATGACGGTCGAACAGCTCCTGGTTGCAATTTGCCTGAGCATCACACTCCACACGGAGCGTCCACTGGCCATTTTGTTTCGCGCGTGTGTGTGTCTGCACGGCAGGCCAAGTCACAATCTCCATTTTGATATTTCGAATGGGGTCACAGTGCGCAAAATCGAATTCCCCAACCATTTCGCAGAACGAGACAGACGCAGTCTTCGGTGTGTGCGTGTGTGTCGCTTCTATTGACGCATCGGCCGCCACTCGAATTTCGAAATGTCGAGTGGTGCGCGCGCGACACATTTCGACCTCCCATTTTATTTTTAAATTAATTTATTCGCGTTTTTTTTTTCGTTTCGCTTCAATTTCATTTTATTTTATTCCGACGAGCATGTGGTCGCCATAGCTTGGCCGCTCCACTTCACGATTCGCCCCATTCACAGCCATTGTCTGGTGCCGGTGCAGTGCACAAGTGTATGCGCCATTATTATCGTTGTTAACGCGCCCATTTACACGCACTTGAACATAATTATCGGCTGCAGAAACACAATGAGCGCACGCACGCATTGTATGCCAATTTCATTAATTACTCGTTTCAATGCCCACTGCTGACCGGTGACCATTTGCAAAAAGGTTGCATAAGCGGCCGGCATTCATAATGACGATAAATAATAATCACTCGCGCATAATTACCAATAATAATAACGATAGTAATGATGATGATCAATTAAAATGTTTTTTTTTCTCTCTCAACGAATATCGTCGCAATATACGCAATTCGAGCTGGTCGATCTATGCACATTATTTTCCGCTTCTGTAGTATCCCGCGGTACCCTCTGTCCGCGCGAATCGCACTCTTTGTTGTGCAGCGCCAGCTCGCGCTCGAATTGTATCACTTAATTTAATTGCACCAAATTTATATTTTATAAGAAAAAACACGCATTTGAATGGGACCCAACAATAAATAATATAATAGGCGATTCGGCGGCCGCATTTAAATATAGTCACAGGTCACAGAGTGGCCCGACAGAGGAACGAGTTTTTCGCGGGCAAAGCGATTCAAACAAACGAACAAAAATGCATTTTAATAACAGCAGGCCCATCGTCGATTCGTGCAAATTGATACAAACACAGGGACCAGCCACGGGGCATAAATTGATATGAAAAAGAAAGAAATCGAGTCGTGCGTTTCCACAGAAACACACATTCGCTCGATCTGCCTCCGCCTGGTACTCGAAGAACTAAAATGAATACAGAACACGGCGTCGATTAATTAAATTGTATCGTCGATTGAAGGACGGAATGCTGCGTGGAATGCGAAACGGAAAATTCGACGAAAATTTGATGGCAAAACCGATTCGAATTGCGTCAGAGTCGCCACACGGTGTGTACCTGCTTGTCAATTTGACTCACTTTTTCCCTTCCGGCCCGAAAACAACTATTTCCCATATTGAAAGACGCACCATTTCTCATCACCTGCATCACGATACGATGGAGTTTGTTTTCGCCCATTTCAATTCGTATTTGCATTCCGTTGGCACCGCAACACGCAGTTCGGTCTCCAACATCGATCGGGTGAGTCACCCACTGCCATTAGTTTGTTTGATGGCGGGAACCTGCGGTGTGGCTCGCCACGCGCCACCCATATGCGAAATGCTGAAACGGCATATGAATTGAAAATCAATATTTTCGTGAAATATCACATTTCGAGTACTTGCGCGGCCTGCGTGGCTGCCTGGTCTAGCCTGGCAAAGCATGAATTCTTGTTTTTGCGTAGCTTGTACGCTTGCCTGCACCCTGCACTTACCCGAACAAGTCGCAATAACACACGTTGGCGACGACGACGACAACGACGCAAAGAGAGCCGACCAACAACTGCGTTTGGTTTGCATTTCATTTTGTTTTATTGTTTCCGTTTGGCGAATCCAATTCGCAGCGCAGCAAACGTACGCTGCACGGCATCATTCATGTTCACATAAGTCCATGAATGCGACCGGAAAATTTCAATTCAACTCGAACTGCGTTTGATAAGAGATCCGAGACAACGGAATACGGAACGAAACAACAGCCCGAGCAAAATGGGCCGCTGCAAATCGATGGCTGTCTTCTGTGTCGGGAGTCAAGTGTTGCCATTTATTTTATGTATTTTGTGCTGGACGGTCGGCCGAGACACAATGGACGACCTGAATCAGAGACCCGACGCGACACACACACACACACCCGTATCGCCATGCGAAATGCGGATGCAAAAGAGGAAGACCCCAACAACAGCGACGACGGCGACAGCGACGGTTTCGTATAAAATGCTCGCCATTTCCATAGAAATATCTATCGAATGAACTCCGACCGTCCGTCCGGCCGTCCGTTTGTCTGCAAGTGCGAGCCGAAAACGAAAACAAAGAGAGAGAAAAAACGTGGAAAATTGAATGTCTGGTGGAACGGAACCGGCACTCGCCTCGGCCTCGGCCTCGGCCGCTTTGTCATTTTGCTTTATTTGATAAATGTGGTGCGCGGACGTTGGACAACTTGGTATGGACGAAATGTGCTCCAGCCGAAAGCACCACTCGCACGCATACAACGACCATTAATTACGGACAGAGAAACGCTTTTCGGAAAGACCGAAGCGATTGCGGCGGCCCTCTTTGAATCTGTGTGAATTAATAAAATGGTCGTGTGCGCGCCATTTCTATGACGCCAAACCGCCACACTGCGAGTACGTTGCCGTTGTCGTCCACACATGTTGAGATGGACTTTCGTGAATTACCGCATCGGTCGGCCCATACATTTGCCATATTCACGTGAAAGAAAGTTAGCGCCAAGCAGTGAACGCCACCGAATCGATGGTGCATAGCGAATTCCATACGCTGGCTCACTCTGACACACACTGGAGGCATGGCGGCTCGCATTGGCAACAAAAACACGCAGCAATTTATCATTTCGTGGGGAACGAAATCGTGTATTTTGCAATAAATTACTTCGTATTACACGCACAAGCACACACACACAGGACCAGGTCTCGGGACAAAGGCCTGAGCGACCAGCACCGCCCGATGCTTCCTTTCTCTGCCTCTCTCGTCGGCCACTTGCATGCGTGCGCGCGTCGCATTTCAATTAATTTTTCGGTTCAGCCCAGGACTCGACGTGGCCATTTTCCCAGCGGACGCCTCGACGTCTTTCGATTTTCGCATGCCGCTTGGCGCCCATAATTGCACATTCGGTGCGCGACGCGAACGCAACCCAAACTGAATGATTTTCGAAACCGAAAATTTTCCGTCGCAACGGAATCGCTTTTCGGCGAACCGTAC
>JANTFB010119753.1:0-18692 GCA_026546635.1 Porricondyla nigripennis | reverse complement strand
TTGGATGAACGAGAGGCGAAATTATGCTCGCATATGTATGAGATTATTAACATGAAATTTATTGCGAACTTCATGGGCAATTCTGGTGGCCAGCACATCTACCTCGTTCGAAGCAGAGATCCGACTGTTGCCTAACGCAATGCGCATACCTGATAGCCCAGCTAGCCAAATCAGCTCTATATCGGTTGAAAAGTATTCTATTCACTGAATATTCACTAGTATTCAGGCAAAAACATTCTGCCTATTCAGCCGCATAGCTGAATAGTTTGTATGTGACAGCCGTCTTGCGTACCTTACTCAGCTGCAAAGGGCCCTTTCATTCAGTCAAATAAAGCTGAATAAGAGCGCTACTGTGTGTTAGAGGAATGCGTTATTCAGCTCGTAGCAAAAAAAAAATCTTCATTCTTCTATTGTACGTTTGAATATTATTAGTTTTGAGCAAGGTTAATTTCCATTCCTCACGTATTATTCAACTACTTATTCAGCCAAGATGCTTATTCAGGAAAAACAGAATTATATCTCCGTTATTCCCGCGCTGTTCAGCTACCCAGCTACATAGCTCGGTTTGATCAGCTACTTGGCTAGCTGGGAGGCAAGCACGGTGAATGCGCTAGGTTCCGGTCGCAGGTCTGGTTCGACCTCAACTTCCTTCATATGAATTGTTTCGGCTCTTTGTATCGGACGAGAGCCGACATCACACGGAATTATTTAAATATTTGTACATAATTTGCGGTCGACATAATCATAACTACACAAGCGCGCGGCCATCACATATTTCCGAACCAACTGCTGAATGTATTACACAGTCAGCGCAGATAGACGTGAGAGAGGAGATATCGTGCCAAACGATAAAATCAAATTTTAATTAATTGAAAAAAAGGCGTCCGCACAATTACACGAATAGAATTAATTAATCGACTATGCGCGGCCCAGTTATAATTCCGTCAAAATATGTGCGTTCGCACAATATATCACATGTTTCCTCTCCGGTTCACCATTACACCACGCCACCCAATTTGGATTGGCGCTGACATCGAACCAACGCGAAAAATGCTCATACAAATTCGAACGAAATTTATTTTAGAAGACAGTGTGTGTGCAAGGGAAAGAGAGGGAAGGTTGCGGGTATGCAAGTGGAACGGCTCGAGCGGACGGGAAAAAGGAAAATTAATTCGGTTGTGTTGTCGATTTTATTGCGAATATGCATGTTCTCGTGCATTCATTAAATACTCGACTGAATACACTTTATTTTATTTTATTTTCGTTTTATTCGTTTTACTCGTTTTACGCGTTTTTCAGTGTATGAGTGGGTGCAGTGGTGCGCCCGACCAACGACAACAACAAAAAATATGTGTTCGCCTGCCCGAAAAATATTATAAAATGTGTTGGGCGCGGATCGAAATGAAGAAGGGAAAAAAGGTAAATAAAACGCCATTCCGCATTCGGGCGGAATACATTTTATGCACGGGGCACGGGCCCATGCATGCATTTGCGTAATGCAAATTATACTACACATTTTGGAATTTATGGTTAACGCCAGCTTTGTGATTACTACCGGCTGTTGCTCAATGTATACCAATTTTGCGTGACTGTATCGGCAATTTTAATTGTGCCGTGAATGTGTAAAGATTAATTTGGGTTTTCATTCTGCACCTCGTCAATACCTAACAACACAATTCCTCCTATACTACATAGGTGCACGGTTTTCCCTCCATCTCACTCTTTCTCTCTCTCTCTCTCTCTCTCTTGCTCGATAATGTGTGAAATGGAAAGCAAGTGCTCACTCCTTCTTTGCATTCATTGGCGTGATAAAAAGCATAATGCGAGTAAGCAGCAGCAACAGCAGCAGCGACAGTGGCGACAAAAATCATCGCCATGAAAAAGGCTTGTTGATTGCAATCGACCACGGAGCGTGGACACTCAAATTATCGGGTGCAATTAAAATAAAAAATCGAATATGCGAATGCGAACGCGAGACACAGGATGTGTAAACTGAATACGATAACAATTTATACATTGGCATCGTCGCCCATAGGCCATAGCCAAAATGTAATAATCGAAATCGATCATATCGTTCGATTACATTTCCACTGCTTTAAATATTAATTCACCAAATTCCGTTTTTGTGTTTCTGTCTCCGCCGTGAGTGAAATTCAATATTGGAAATCAAAACGAAATATGTTGCAGGATGTAACGGGACACGGAACGAACCATTTTCGTGGTGGAAACGAAATGTGACGACCCGACGACCAATGAGGAATCAGCGACGAGTAGCAAACGGCAACGAACAAATCATCTCCGCACAGTCTTAATCATCATTTCCGAATAAAATGGGCACATTTCGAGTCGTATGCGAGTCCATATGTGTGTGCCGTGCCGTGTCCGCATTCTATCGAATTGGCCAAAATACACAATAAACATATTCAAGCATGAATGGATGACTTGACGAATGGAAAACGTAATTTGACCGTATCTTTCCTTTTGTACAAACCATATTTAGTAGATTGATTCCCATGGAGCCTACACGGAGATTGAGTGCAGAGATAGGGATGGGAGGTGGATACAGTACACAACCACAAAGCATATTACACTGGCCTGCAAAATGAGGTCAATTTTTGTGCCACGGCCAATGATGACTGATTCCAGTTGATTTTGGCCCGCTGAGCGCGAATCTGGTCTCGGTTACTCGCTAGATTGGATGCTTCGCGAGATATCGCCAGGTGATTTTTGTTCGCGGCTTACCTGTTCGCGGGTTCGCTTAATTGCATATATCTCGCGAACTATCATACTCCAGTATGAACTGACATTGCGTGACGTTGGATATGACAGCGCAAATGACGTTAACAGCACCATTTACATTGCGCTCAGTGAAGTGGAGACTTTCGCTGGAGACTTTTGCTGTGAAAATATTAAAGTACAACGTCATTTGCACTCTTGAATCCAACGTCACGCAATGTCAATTCATACTGGAGTAGCTACAGATCGTTGGAAATATTATGTCTTGATGGAAGCGCTCGCCATCAAGACATGGTCGATATAGAAAAGCGATATCGAGGTTCTTGGAATGTACAGATGATGGGCAACTATTGTTGGTCTTTGGTCAGACAAACTCCAATCAACACGAACAACCGTCGCAGTTCACGCCGACAACATTTTAATTAAGAAAAATTGACATTCCACACCGAATTTGCTGTCATTTGTTTTTTTTTAACTTTTTTCAATAAAGGTCGATTTATCACAAATTGGTATTTTTCACCAAATCTGCAATAACTTTCTAAATTTTCAATTGTTTCCAATCAACAAACGCCTTAAATGCGCCAAATGGATGCGCGCGCCAATCTAAATAATAAAATTCTAGAGCAAACAATTAATTCGCGAGATATTCAGGTGTGCATTCCGTGTTTACAAGGAAATTTTCCGAAAATTTGAAAAATAGATATAGCTCGAATACCGTTAGGCATAGCGGATTTTAGTCTGAGAACCAAATATGGGGAGTCTCATTATTACCTTCCCAACGATATATGTATTACAATCTGCTGTAGCTATGATAGTTCGCGAGATAGATGCAACTAAGCGAAACCGCGAGCAGGTAAACCGCGAAAAAGATTCACCTTGCGATATCTCGCGAACCATCTAATCTAACGAGTAACAGACGCCGGATTCACGCTCAGCGGGCCAAAATACACTAGAATCAGTCATCGTTGGCCGTGGCACAAAACCTTGTCGGCCGGTGTTATCGACGAAAGTATTATTGAGTACATCCGCATTTGTTGTATTGTTACTACACGTCGGTGGTGCTGTGCGTTAGTTCGGCGGATTGATCAACGTAATAATCGACATCATTTGCTCGGACCATTAGTTCTGATACAAACGTAAAACCATGAAGAAGATGAGCGAGAAAAGAAAAGAGCACACAGCGGCCGACAGAGAGATAGGGCAAACGAGTAATGTAGTCGATGGCGGCCGATGGGCTCGAACAAAAGCGGCCGATGGGCTGGATGATACAATACTCGTATATTATTTCCAGAGCACAAGCACGGATATAGTTAAAGCGTACGGATACGATCCGGCGGCAAGGAGCATCTATTAGGCGCGTGTGCATTTGCTTTGTGTAGTTGCTGCATACAGCGATTCACCGTGCCGATTGCGCCTAGACAATGGTTAAAAGTACGATGTGCCGTCATCGTGCGCGTGTCCGGAAGAAGGGAGAGATAGAGATAGAAAGTGCAAAAGCTCAATTAATCGACACGAAACTTAATTTAAAGCCGTTATTTATGTCGTTTGATCTAATGATAAACGACAGAGTGGAAACGAAAGAGCCACGGAAAATGAATCTGATTTTCGTTTCGTTTGGCTGTCGGACGGCAGGTGCAGCCCGATGTACCACATTTCGTGTAGAAGCACCGTGCCCGTCGCACAAATTCCGTATTGGCGCACGATGGCACCTTCTATGACATGCGTTCAGTAGCACACGCACCCACACATCAACTCAACATATGTGGACGCAGTTAAATGAAGCAATGAAAAGAAGCAATTTTTCACTTAATTCTCGGGTGCCGAAAAGAATGAAAGCCTTCTTCGGTGTGGTGAAGATGCGCACATTATTGTGGTTGCGTGCACAACATATGCGCCTGGTTGCTTCGTTGGAGCTGCTCGTGAGCGACTTAACATTTGGCATGCGGAGAATTCCGTCAGATAAGAGGCAAAAATAGAGAAACGAGAATGATACGGCGACAGGCTAAGAAAAATGGCCGCAAATTGCTCTGCCATCGCACCGCAGAAAATTTCGCGTTTGATTATAAATAACAGCGGGAAAACGAGCCAGCGAAAACAAACAACAGTTCGTGTGGCTGATGCCGTGTGTGCGCGTACGACTCTTCCCATGTGGAATATTTCGGGTGTGGGCGA
The DNA here is from genome assembly GCA_026546635.1 of Porricondyla nigripennis. Lineage (NCBI taxonomy): Eukaryota > Metazoa > Arthropoda > Insecta > Diptera > Cecidomyiidae > Porricondyla > Porricondyla nigripennis. The sequence goes on along the minus strand of JANTFB010119753.1, from coordinate 13,784 downwards.
GGGCCGAAGGGGCCTGGGGTGTTGTGCGAGGCTGTCTTCACGTGTGTGTGTGTGGGAGAGTCTAGTCGTCTGCACGGCACACATGGAGCTAACAATTTATGTGCTTTTGTTTCACCAGAGCAAATTTATATATTTTCGCTTTTTTCTCTCTCTCTCTCTCTCTCTCTCGTTTCTGCGCGCTTTTTCCCGCAAGCCCGCCAGCGTACGGTATGCCGCTGCATGTGTGCGATGCTACATCGCTACACGATGTACGACGTGCGTCTCCTTGAGTTCGGGCTCTTTCATCTTCATTCTTTTTGCATACAGCGGGGCAGAATGGAGTGGAGTACAGGGATATAAATAAAGTCTCGAATGGGAATGCCCAAGCCCATGTTTCTTTTCTACATAAATATTTCGTTTGCTTTCGCCACGGCGCTAATACCAATTCACCATTTGCTGACTACATTTTCATATTGGCCGCCACCACATAGTTAAATGTTCGCATTCTATTATATTTTTCGGTTTTATTTCTTTCGCTCATCTTGTGGCCTGTGGTTGGTTCACTCCCTCGAATCTATCTTTGCAGCAGCGCGTGAACCGTTGTGGGCCATTGTTGTGTTCGTGTGTGTTCGCGTGTACGCGAAATGACAGCGAAGGAGAGAGATAGAGGGAAGAAAAAAAACAAATAGCGAGAGACTTATGAACACACTCACGAGAAGAATTCGTTGAAAAATAATCGAGCTCCAGTGAGTTGGAGCAAGAGTCAAATCGCAGAGGAAGAGAGAGAGAGAAAATGTAAGAAAATACGCGAATAAATTTTATTTTCGGTGGTAATGACGTCGTCGCCGCTCGTTGCCATTCCCACTAGCTGCGTGATGCAAGCATAGGGTCGTCGTCGGTGTGCATATCGTGGCAAATAAAAGAAAACACATGGCGTGTGTACTGTGTACTGTGTAGACGAGAAGAACAGAGGGGTAGGGGAGACCAAGGAGAAGGAAAAAATCACACCAGAACAGATGGAATGCTAAATTGTTCACATTAACGCCGAAATATGTTTTTCTATTATGAATTTAGTCTATCTATCGTCAAGCACAGAGCACACAAATAGCCATAGTGGATGCCATTCCCTGCTATATTGACCGAGCAGCTCGATTACTCTCTCTCTCTCTCTCCCTCCCTCTCTGCATTCACGAATTCCCGTTCATTTTGCTTCCTTTTATTGCCATTATTATTAGGATGTATTTATTTGCGTCGTAGGAATAGACTCGTTTCACAAATGGAGAATGGCGAATGGCGAGTGGTGAGTGGTGAGTGCTGAATGGCATACGTATCCTATATATTTCTTTGGTCCGTGCTTGCGGACGGATTTATCTGTCTCATTTTCCCGTTCATTTAACGAAATCGACTGCGATGCGGAGAGCATTCGCTTTGCTTCGATGCTTACGGCAATTTTTGCATTGCTTTGCGTTTGCGTTGCGGTGAATTAGTGCATCAACATCACAACAATCTCGATTTGAATATTCAACATATAATTCCCATCAAATGAATGATTGGATCTCCAGTCCAGTCCATGGCAACAACAGTAGCAGTAAGCGCTGAGCAACCACTAGCAAAAAGCTCGCTAGTAGCTACAATAGTAGAGCCCAGCAGCCAACTGCCATCAGCCTCCATTCATTCGAATTTTCGCCATTGAATTTGGATTTTCAGCGAGTGCAGTAGCATCAGAGAGAAGGGCGCTCGGAACTTTTTTGGGAAAGGGCAAAGCAATTTGGGATAAATGGCAGAGCAGCACGCAGGTTCTCGGCAGGTCACATACAGGAAAAACAATTGCCTCTGTCTTTTCCATGCATTTCCCGCATTTTCTGCCGATTTTTTTTTTTGAAATCTTCGCCATAGAAAGTGAAATCACACGCAGGCACTGACGGAAACATTGAAACTATATGGTTATATAATATTTGTGCGCGATACCATGAATCATGAACCGTGTCCTATGCCAACCGTATTCTGTTTCAGTTCAAATTTTTACCACGAAGTACTGTCTATGCCGAATCGAAATTTGGAATGAAATGGAGCTCGCAAGGAAGAAGAGACCTGAGACCTGTTTCAAATTCGTGACAATTGAATAAATTCTCTAGTATGATAAAAGCCTTGAAAAACCGTGAATGACCGCCAAAGGCTATGAAGTGAACCAACTTGGTTCATTTGGTGTTCGTCCACTGGTGGCAGTGGTCATAACGGGGAACAGGGTGGATATAGCGCTTCGGAAAGTTCTAGAGAGTTGCAGAGAATGGAAAATTAAATGAGGTTTGGGCTCGGAAAACCCCGGAAAATGCCCCGGAGCCGAGAAAATGCTGAAAAACACTTTTCCTGCATTTTCTCAACTTCTGTGCATTTTCCGGAATTTTCCGAACCCGGACCTCATTTAATTTCCCATTCTTTGCAACTCTCTAGAACATTTCGAAGCGCTATCTCCACCATGTTTCCTGTTATGACCACTGCCATCAGCGGATAAACACCAAATGAACCAGGTTGGTTCACTTCATAGCCCTTGGCGGTCATTTACGGTTTTTCAAGGCTTTTATCATAGTAGAGTTGACGGACAAGTCTTGAGAATCTCGCCACGAATTCAATAAGACCTCGCAAATCAAATTCCGAATCAAGATGTCGAGTCGTTTGAAATTCTACGGAGTAAATTCACGATAAAGTTCAGCCGGACACATTTGTTCGAAAAACCACTTGGATCGCTCTATCGTGAAAGTTGCAAATATGTATTGACAATGCCGTCACGAATCCAATGCGACCTGGCAAACTGATTTCCGTTCCAAAATTCCCAATTTCCTCAATTTATTTCGACCTAACCAAATTTGTCGTTCTTTCTGGGAAGTTGTAAGCCTGACCATCGATAAAATCACAACAAAATCGAAAAGGCTATTGCGAAGTGTAACACACTTCGGTTCGGTACGACAAAATTTGTCGTTTTTTCTCGTAAACTAGACATGATGCCCTTCCCGTGTTTTTCACAGACAGAAAAAAGACGAAAAAATTTGACAAAATCGTCGTTTTTGTCGCAATGACATGAATGTGGAACAAGCCCATGGTTGCCCCAAAATGACTTGAAGGCGAACAATCGACACGGAACTTGCTGATGCAAAGTGACGAGGAATTTGGCTAATAGGACTGCTGTCAGAGGTCGAGTACGAGAGAAAACCTTTCCCGAGGTTCTATGGTCGACAGGAGATAAAGGAAAACGAAAAAAAAAGAGTCGAAATGGCTCAACGAATCAACGTGCTAAGTTGCAGTGTTTCCGGAGCGTTGACGCTCTATCAAGCCGCATCTACGCGACATAACTACACAGAACTGGTTTCAACAAAATCAAATATTGCCAGGGATTACCTAGCGGCGGCCGCGCACTTCAACCTGTAGGTGGTCGCCGGTGAATTTAATGGACGAAGCAAACACATCAATCTAGTGGATTGGTCCGACGCAAACGAATAAATATATTCTTGGACCCGGGCAGGAATTGAGTGTCGTGATAAGTGATATGGGAATGCGAACAGGTATATAAGATAGACGAATAAAAGTGATGTGGTGAATTGATGTGAAAATGGAGTGGATTCGACAATTATTCTTTTTCGAAAAAAATCGACAAAGCTGGACGAGAAGCTAGTGCTTTTTCAAAATGCTTGATTGCTTTGCCGAAAACCTGGATTGACCTTCCCGGAACCTGTGCACGTGCACCCAGAGAAGCGAAAGTTAAAAAAGAAGATGGAGGGAAAGAGATAGAAAGAAGTCGAGGGGGTGATGAATTTGATGAAGCATCACGGGCACGGGCGGACGTCGGGCTCGAGTTCCGTCGCCATTCACTATTTGGTAGTTAGCACGAAGCAGCTCAATCTATACAGCTTCACCGAAAATCTGTCGGAATTAGTTTGTTCTGTTTACAAAATGAATTTGTCGAAAATGTTTGTTTTGCGGTGCAAAACTAAAAGTTTCAAATTACGCATCGTAATCAGCAACAACTAAATGTATAAATTACTGGACACAAGTGCACATTCGACTACTGCCTCTCTGGACGCTGGCACACACTCACGACTCACGGAATAGGTAAGTTGGAAGCGGGATGCCAAATGTGTGCCGGAACACGGGACTCGTAATATTTTATGCACAGAAGATTCGCTTTCGGGAGTCGATCAGATGCACTTAATATGTTAAAAATAGACGGAACATTCGTTGTCGACGATGTGCGTGCGCGTGTGCGTTTGTAGTTGAGTGCTCGTGACAGATCTGTCTGTTCCGTGCTGTTGTACGCGACGAGCGCTGCGTGTATGCTTCTCGCATACGCCAGACAGTTATGCGGCTGCCCCGAGCACATTAAAATGTGATCATTATCGGGTCGCAATCAACCGAAGTGAAGATATTTTTTAACATTGAGGCGGCACGTGCTGATGAAACAATATCGTTTTGTGGCACGCATAAAATTATGTGTTCGTTTTAGTTCGCATAAAATCCCGACATGCGAATCGGGCATGTAGTCGCATCGTTTTCCGTCTCTTCGGATTTTTTTTTATTCTTTTGTATGCTCGTGTGCAGACGTAAATTTCATTTTGGTTGTGCGTCGACGGCGGTGCACAGTGCACACTATCGTTGGGTTGAACTTGTACGCATAGCGGACTGACGCAGGCACACAGGCCCGCACATCCATCGTTTCATAGCATTCGGATGGATTGTACAAACGAGAGCGCTTGTAATCGATATTAAATAATTTCGACGAGTGAGTCGTAGCAAATGGGAAATGGCATACCGCTCACAGCGCCAACACGCTCGTCTTATTGTGCAAAGTAGCTTGACTGTCGCTGGCTCGGTGGTTGATGGTGCCGGTCCTGGCTGGTGCTGGCCCATATGCCCCAATGTATTGTATGTGGCTGCGTGGCCCGGCCGCATATGACATGCACTTACGCCATCGAACGCCGACACCACTGCTCTCCATCTGCTGATGCTGGCAATCGATTGAGTTTTTGCCGTCGTTCGAGGGCGAAATTGAGATCCTGCATGGATTTTAGTTTATCCCAGCGTTATTATGATTATTTTATTATTTGAGTTCTGCGTTATTATTATGTTTATGTATTTTATTATTGGTTCGCTTCATCACACCATGATTGCAACCGGCGATGTGTATCTGCGCTTCGTCGGGCATCTCGCCCGCTTGCTCGAGTTGCGTTTCACATTCCACAAGCACAAGCACGGAACGGCGGCCACATCGTCGACGGTGGCGATGGCATGCGAAATGCGATATTCATTTATTGTTATTATTTGCACATGAATTACGCCAGCGCAATGGTGGCAGCCAAATTACCAGCGTTGTGCCGCTGCGCACTGCATGTAGCCGCGATGGTTCATTTCCAGTTCTTATTATGTATCATTGTATAAATATTGATGACATTTATGCCGATGGCATTTACGCATTTACATCGCGCGCGCTCCATGCAAAATCTAATCAAAAGCGGTTTGGCACGAATGCGATGATACGCAATCGTGGGCCAACTACTGGATTGCAATTGCCGGTAACGTCAGTCGCTTCTATTCAAATTTAGTCGACGTCATTCGGTTTTGGGCGTCGGGCGATGTGGCCGCTCTCTCGTGGCAGGTTAATCCCGGATATCGTGTACGAGTATGTTTATGTGTGTGGGCATGGGTATGGACGAGGGCTGTGAGGATGCCGTACCTATAGAAGTGGGAGGTATGCAACATTTGGCTGGTGGCGGTCGTGGCCGTCGTGGCCACCGTGGCTGCGTGGCAAGTTGCTTGTGACATTGTGCATTAATTGGTTCGATCCGTCGCTTCTGCGTCGTCACGAGTCGTACGACATGTGTGAGCGAGCGAGATGATCAACTCGACGCGAAGAGTGGTATACGTTCGCCAAGGCGCCACAGAGCACGTGCCAAGCACACCGCAGCAAATATGCGCGCTTCCGTAAGCGCGAAAACCAAACAGTATTATGTTCAGTTCATGTATGCGAACGTACGCAACGCGAGGCATCGAACACATTATTATTATTCGCGGCAATAACACAACAATGAATTAATTACAGTTTGGAGGATTTCAGAACGAAACACGAGATTTTCGGTCGCATATTTCGCTGGAGAGACGAAATCGGCGGATTGAAGCAAAATGACTTGCTGACGTTCAATGCATTCCCCATTTGGGGCCAAAACATTTCGCTTGAGACTTCGGTGTTCCGATGACTGTGGTCCGCACACAGAAATGAGAAATTCGCACGCGTTTCGGGACAGGAAATATGGCTCTATGGCTCTACGGCTCTGCGGCTCTACGGTGCATGATCGGATTTATTCGTCGAATATAAAATGAGGGCGGAGTTTTGTTCCGAAAATGAAAATATCGGGCCGAACGCCGACTTGGTGGTTGCCGCATGCGTAATCGGACCTTTTTGAACCTCTCTCTCACACACACACACACACACACGCACGTACATTAGGGTAATCAATTAGGGCCAGAGCCACCGCACACGCACATACTCCATACACTTGTTCCACTTACATGCACTGGTACAAATTAATTTTTGGCCTATCGCAGCTCCCGTATGCGGCGCGCACCGCCTGCGCAAATTATAATTTAAATGCGAATTTAACGCAGCAAATGGTTAAATGTTATTTAAACGATTTGCAAATAAATCTATTTGTTCGGTCGATGGCTCTTTGGTCTGCGGTGGCAAACTGCACTTTAGATGGCTGTATGTGTGTGGCCCCTGAGACGGAGCGCCATTGTATCTCATTTTCGATAATAATTTATATTGTTGGGCGTCGGCCCATCCGCGCTAAGACAATTGGGATGCGCAAAACGGAGACAATGGACTGAACGCACGTGGAGAAGATTAATGAGAAAACGATGTCCGAACATTCGCACCTTCTCGCCTTGGAGAGCCCACGGCATGGACGGCTCGTGCATTTTGTGTGGGTAAACATTTAGTGGGTGGGTTGGCGGGAAGGAGGCGGGGGCCGGGTGACATTGATATCAAATTTGTGATGATTTACTGGAATCCGTTGAATACGGTGCAGCCATTGCCCTTTTTACGTTACGATATATTATTCAATCGAACATTCGGACGAGCATCGGGTGCACGCACGCACGGCAACGAAGGCAAAGCTAGTGTAGCATGAAGATGAATTGAAACGATGCGATGTGAGTTGAACGATTTCCATCGAGCACACATTCGAAAAACTGCATTCAACATTCAACTTCAATTTCCGGCGTTCAAATGCTCCTCCGAGCGGTATTTTTACGGCACGGACGTTGTTCATCGCAGACGCGATACTCAATAGCATAGCTCATTCAAATGCGAGACGAGCGATTTCCAGAAATCAAAGCCAATTGTCGTCGTCGAGGACGAGGTCGTTTCTGGCGTCGTCGTCGCCATCGTCGTCACAACAATAAATATGCAAATGGTTGCGATGACGAAATGCGAATGAATGACGCAGAAAATAAATAAAATAACAATTAATTACAAAATTATTGAGGAGGTGCCGAAACTCAACAGTGCGCGCATTTTCGATGCGAAATGGGACGAAGAAAAAATTGTATGCCGAGACATAATCGTATAAATAAACCAATTTCATCATGAGAGCACCATCGGGCGAGCATGCTGGTGAGTGGTGGGTACCTGCTGTTCACGTGACCCGGCCTACTTTTGCCAAATAGGCAATAGCGCAATATCCTTGCAAACCTCGGATGCCGACCTGCCGACCTGCCGACCTGCCGACGTGCCCATTAATTTGTGAGAATTATTCTTGATTTTGTCGACTTTTGGTTTTGTGCTGCGCTTTCCCATTCAAAATTGGTTTTTGTATCGAATCGGTCCCGACCGTTCTTCTCGTATGAAAGAGAAATATAATTGGGCCGTCTGTGTGCGTGTCGTGAGCAATGTGCGTACGTGCGACCGCTTGCGAGCGATATAATTTTTGTAAAATTAGCAAACCAACGATTGCGATGGCAACTGGCCGTTTATTTCGTTCGCTTTCGATATCGCTATTAATTAGAGGCTAATAATAGAGTGGAGAGTTTGGCGTAGCTGATGGAAATACCAGAAGCGTACGACGCATACGGCAAATGGCACCCGATATTCTGCACAATATTTCCGGCCGCGCGTTGGCTAGGTCACGTATGACACAGACCTTTATTGTCGATTGGGCAACGGGTATCTTACTGACGTATTTAGTCATCATTTATTACATCATAAATACATATCGGCCTCTATTGGGTGACGTTTATTTTTGTTTGCATCAACAATGGGGCAAAGGTATGCAGGGTGCGTTGAACCGAACGACCAAAATCAATATGAATTGGACACCAGCAGCCAGCACCATTAGACGACAATATTTGCGGGAACAATTTTAATGGAATTTATATAACAATCATAATAATATGGTAAATAAATAAATATATTCAATACGGTGCACGAGTTCAAGTAAATACGCACTGTCGGACAATCGGACAGATGCACAGTCGTCGGTACACATGCCGGATGTCGTGTCGATATTTTGATTCTGTTTCGATCCGTTTTTATATTTTTCCTTTTCTCTCTTCTCTTCTATTTTTATTGACGAGAGCGGTTTCGTGTAAACAGTCGAGGCAAGCGTCTGCAGCACAGCACTGGGTCCCACCAACGATGGACACAGCAGACATGGACAGCGTACAGGCATATCTCTCGAAAAACATGTCACTGTCGTGACAATGATATACACCATCGAAGTGATAAGCTGCACAATAAACTTCAGCCGCATATCGGTTGGCTGGCCCTGTTGGATTTGTAGCTGACAGAATGGAGACGAAGGACCCGATCGAAATGGTTCGTGAGTGTGTGTGTGTGTGTGTCCCACGAAGGCTATTCAAGCATCACCCATCTTCGATTACTTTTATTTATTTCTCTTTCATTTACACGAAACCCGAACGCATTCGGTGTTCGCTATCTGGTGCTATTGCTCCCACACGTACCCATATACAAATACATATGGTGCGACGAAGTCTTCGTACAGTTACGGTGTATTGCTTAGGATCCCACGAAGTGGAACTAAGCTTTAGAATCTGTTTTTTAATTCTTTTTTTTTGTTTGTGGGATGTTCGCTTGGGGTGCAGGGGGCCCACATCCACATATCTGTCGTGGATGTATTATGTTCTCTTCGATTCTGCGCGCCTGGTATTGGCCGATTTTTGTCTCTAGCAAAAATACAAATAATTAAATAAATTTTAGCGCGGAGGAAAATTTTTGTTTGGCGAAAAAGCAATATCTCTTTGTTTGTATCAACACTCTTGATAATTCTATATTTTCATTAACAATTTACCACGCGAAAGTAAAATGAATCAGTTTCGCAATCGAAGAAAATATGGTTACAGACTATGAAAAATTGATGCTCTTTCCCAATTTCGAATTTTTAGTCACACTCTCGTGTAATATCAAATTCATGTCAAACTTTGCCGTTCAGCTACTGATATAATCGTCGATTGCTCGAGAACGGTCCCTACGATTTCCTTCATCCGTCACTCAAATTAAAGGTATTTTTAGCGCACATCGCAGCCCCCGGTCGACCTTCCTAAGGGATGAAAATAGCCGTGTGTGGTGGAGGTGTGTGTGAATGTGAGTCTGAGAAGAAGGGGAATAGAGAGGAGAGCGGGATTGAGGGAGTATGGTGTTAGTGATGTACTGGTCGTAGGCAGATGAAGCCGGAGGCCACTGTTCGGCGGTGGATGTTGAAATACACGGTGGACCCACTACATTATTCCCTTTTTTTGTGAATCAACCCCAACTGCGCATTTGTATGAAAGTGTGGGTTAATTCATTTTTTTATGAATTATCCCCCACTTTCTGAAAAATATTTCAGAAAAAATGAATTATCGCCCACTTGTTGATGGGTTGTTAGTGTTGTCGACGCGGCGGCGTTTCTCACATCATCTAGGTTTTCGCAGAGACAATGCATATGATTTTGACACGTTCGGAGACTTTGTCGGATACTATTTTTGCAAGGTGCAGTCTTTTGAAGTGCTCCATCATTCGATCCGGACGTCTTGGAATAAATAAATCGAAAAATAAAATCTAAAATGTTCCTTTTCTACGGCCTCCTGAATACTCGTACATCCCATACTGATTCTTTTTGCGATTATCGATCATTGCCGCGGGGATCCAATCCAAAGCATTGCCTCCGATTCATTGGCAGCCTGTTTTTATTCTATTACGGCGTCGCTTCACGGTCCATTTTTGTTTTGCCATTGTGTCAGAGGCCGGTCAAAGCAATCAATCAATGCAAACGCACGTAAACCAATGCTGCACCAATTCGAATTCGCACATATACGACTGAGGACGGAGGCGTTCATGAATTTCTCGAATTTTCATGTGGCAAAACATTCGGTGGTAATTGGATGTGACCGAATCTTATGTGATCGCCTTAGGCCTCATTGAATGATTTTTATTTCGGCTGTGATTTATCTCTTTCTGTTCGATATGGTGGCGGTGACGATGGCGGCAACATTCATTTGACTGACTTGACCGGTACACCCGATGAGCACCAAATTTGCGGAGATTATTTTTGCGCATACGAATCACCGTATCGTTTTAAATAAAATCTCCATTCATCTCTCGATTCCATTTACTCTCTTATCCATCGAAGTGGAAAAGCATCGAGGAGCACACCGACCACGAAAAAGTTGGTGACGGTCTCGCCGGTCTCGGCGATCGATACAAATGGATTCACCATTTTCATCATTTCCCCCCTTGACTGAACTCAATTAATTTTTTGCCGAACGTCGCCCTCGCTATTTGATCGGCGGCGGCACCCAATGAATTTTCGTGTTGCGAATTATTTTTTTATTACGTTGCGATGTGAACGCAAATTACGCCACATGACAAATGTGGCGAGTCTGTTGCGTGTCAGTTTGCGTTCGGTTTCTTTTTCTTCTGCTCGGAATGCCAGAATGCCATCGGCGACTGGCCCTGTGTTCGTGCTCCTGCGAACGAGTCGTCGAGACTCGAGAAATTGTATCTATTTTTGATCTTCTGCCTCCTTGTGACGTGCACGCAGCCTCATCATGCTGAGTATTATGAATTTTGATTTAGCGTCGAGTGCTCGTTCGCACGTCTTTTTCACACCATCGATATAATCATATAAAATGTATTCAACGAGTGCGGCCGATTTTTTCATCGTCTGCAATTCGAAGGAATTTCTCAATATTTTTTATTTCATTTCATTCATCCACTCTTTGCGTATTCATCGCCACGCAATGGAAAATTCGTACATGTTTGGCATGTCATGGCGTTCGCGCGAATAACATCATCCACCGATATCCACATTCACGTGCTCGGCTCTCGCACCGAATATTGTCTTAGAATTTTGGTCGGGGCGAACCATCCATCGACCGAGCAGAGAAAAAACGAAATTTCATTTCGCGTGTTCCGAATATCATCGCGCCGCGCATTCGACGAATTAAACGTGTTGCACGTTTGAAATGAGTGATGGCTTCGGACGGCTGGCGTCGCTGGAAATTTCAACTGGAATCGAACAATGCCGGCGGTGGCAACAATTGCCACTGATTATTAATGCAGACGCGAAACATTGCACGCTGCATCGTTCCCCGATTCAATTTAATTTCATCAAATTTTAGATTGGATGATGTCTCTGAAATGGAATAGCCACTAGCCAGGCATTCCGCACCGGGAGGGTTCAGGCCATGACGTGTGCAAGGGCTGGCATATTTGTTTACGTGTTTTTTCTCCTGCAGAGACGATTCCACTGCTCGTGCCAGCCGCAGAGCCTCACTTTGCAGCCTCATTCGACGATGGCCATATCATATATTTTTATGCTCTCGCAGATAGTTATGTGGCAATGGACGGCCGCAAAGAGGCGCACCACAAAACATATAAACGCATGAAAAATCGATTTAAAATTCTTTACAGTCAGTTAAATTAAGCCGAAAATGATGGGCGCCTATGGATGCCATCGCACTCATCGTCCACACACCATGCAGATGAATTGTGAGTAAGCCTGCTGGCATCCAACGTAAAAGGGAAGCGGCCCAGGAATGCCTTCGTATGGGTGCTGCAGAGTAAAAATGCGACATAAAGTATGAATTTCATTACAATCAACAGTGTGTGGGCGGACCGTGGCTCGATTCCGACACACACACACACACACACACCCTGACTCACGAGAAAAGAAACCGAGAAGAGATTCAATTGCCTTAAGTACGGCAAGAATTTTTCTTTTTCGTTCGCAGCACATGCGATGAAGCGATGAATGCAAACGAAAAACTCTCATGGTCTTGTCGCCCATCGCTGCCGCCACGCACAAACACACACCGTATGAAATACGCGCGACCGGAGTACCTACCATGCATCCAGTAGGCAGCAATGGTGTGCGTGCGTCTCTGTGTGTGTTTTCAGCATATAAAATATGATACGAGAGTCAAGTGAAAAGGGATGAATGTAAAATGAAGAATACATATCTCATATTTTCATGCACATTTTTTTTTGCGTTTCCGTTCACTTTGGCTCTCGGGCGGGCTCAAATCGGTTCCATTGCGTGCGTATTGTACCCTCAAATTCTCTGTGTATGCTGCATGTATCGAGTGTGGATGTCGTATGAGTGATAAAAATGCGTCTTTTCGGCAGGGCCAACAGCAGCGCCCTACACTGATTTCGACGAGTCACTCTTAAGCAATGGACAATTTTTGTTCTGGTTCGAATATGGATTCCGAACGGAGCCGAGAATTTAGAAAATCGTCGCACATTTTTCATATTTTTTCCACATCCTCGTTTCGTTATATTAAGTGGAATTCATTTCGATGTGCGGAAGCCGGCTCACACAGCGAATGTAGATGATAGTCCGCTATCGATGTGCCCGAACATTTTTATAAATTTTGCGATTGTGTACGTGGAAGTAATGACACGGCGACGGCCGCAACCACAGTAACAGCAGCGGGCTGGACTAGATATTTCGATTGGGATTTCTGCAGATGACTTTCTTGCTTCTGACGTCACTCTTGATGAAAGAAAAAAATGTCAAATTTCCGACCGTTGCCTGAGACAATTTTCGTCGTCAAATTCGATGAGACAAGAAATCGATGTGATACATTGGACGCCTCTGGCTTCGAGAAAGTTTCTGCAAAATGCCTGAAAGTTCGTGGAGCGGGCCCGGGCTGGGGAGCATTCATGTGTACGAATGGACTACAACAAACAGCCGTTAATTGTTTCATTCGAAATTGTTTGCTGAATGCCGTCGATTGATCGTTGATTGTACGCAATGTCCGCATGGCTTGATCTGTCGCTCATTTCATTCATTTTCAATGGAATGATAATTGTGTGCAGCAATCACATGCAAGCGTTCGGCAAACCAATCCCGTCTGTGTCGATTTGTATTCAATATTGGAATTCGCGCAATCGTTTCCGGCAATTCGATTCCAATCAATTGTCCGAATCAAAATTAATCGTTCGACGGAGCCGATCAATATCCATGTGAATGCAAGAGTCACCGATTCTTACCTGGTGCAGCCAGCACAGATGGCGGATACGCCTGGGTCCGGTTCGCCCAATTCGATCGATGGTGCAAGTTCACAGTTATAGTTAACAATCACTTTAATTTCAATTCCACCAATTCGCTAGCTTTTTCACTTTCTATGCTCCTATTTGCCACACATATTTCGCATTCATTTCAATCGCAACTGTAATAGATTCGTGTGCGGCACGCCAACAGTGTGCTCGTGTGTCGCTGGGAGCCCAACAAGTTTTAATACGCCAACTTTCTCGC
>JANTFB010119642.1:0-11633 GCA_026546635.1 Porricondyla nigripennis | reverse complement strand
TGCTTTAAATGGTGTGTGCACTCTGTATGAATGCCAAATGCACAATGCATCCCGATTTTCATTTTTGTGCGAGTGTGGACCAGTAGTGAGAAGGCGACGGGGTGAAGGGCGTATATGGTGCTGCACTGCTGGAGATAAATAAATTTGAACTAAATGTCGTATAAAACGCTTTACTAATTTAATATTTATGAAAAGTTGATAGCAGCAGGAGCAGCCAGAGCCGGCAGCAGCGCCGGTTCCTTCGTTTTATCCATTCCATTTTGCCATTCTCCCGTTGAATTGGGGAAAAAATGGAGCAAACTCTGAACCCGGCTCACAGGATTGCGCATCATCACCGTTGAGCAAATGAAGCGAGAAATATGTTTTTATTGTTCCAAGCGACCGAAACAATCAATATCATTATCATTACTGGCGTTAGGAGTTATCAGTGTACGCAGAAGATCGCGTTCGATGTGTGAAAGCTGAAAGGCCTGCGCGGAAAAAAACGTATCGGAAAACGCTGCGACTTAGCCTCACTCTGCATCAACAACCACCCTTCCGTTGCATAGACCACAAGTTTTCGTCGTCCATAAGTTCTCCAATCGAGTCTGTCGTCACCACACTCAGTCTAGTAGAAAAACATGTGCAATGCTGTGGAGTACAGTTACGCCAACGTATCTGTGGCGAATCGGAATGCTATTGGCCTTTTTTTGGAGCGCAGTGCCTCGGAGAGACCATATTATTCCATATAATCTCTGCTCAGTTTCTATTAATCATGTACATTGACTGTTGCTGCCCAAGTGATTAGTCTGTCGCTCATTATATCAAGTACTGGCATACCACTACCGTGCTTATTGACGGTATGGTATATTTCGTGCATATACACGGGACTAATTTTATTATGCTATCTTCCGAGATTTTAGTTTTTCAATGTGATTGTCTTGAAAGTGGTTATTACAAATACGCTGAATTTTATTGGGAAAAACCCCTCGGTCGCATCCGGTCTCGAACCGGTGTCCCCAAGACAAACGTATTGCCGTGCCGACGTGCCATGTTCTTTAACCACTCGACTACACGGTGGGTCTGGTTTTGGCGTATGAACGAATCGAATGAATTACGATGATATGGAGTACTACGTGAACTGCGATGGCCAGCACTAACCATGCCGTAGAAGGATGCCCCATCATGCCAGCCGCCATCCATTAGGTCTATGCGATTTTATACATCAATGCAGCGGATTCGGGAAACGCGTTCGTACAAATTGCGATATGGATGTTCGAAATCGATCGTCGAAACGTTGGAGTGGCAGAGAGATGGCAATGCGACGCGTATGGAAATCGACACTGTAATGGATGTGCATCGAGACGAGAAAGTCAAGAGAGCGAGCAAAACGATGGAAAAAATGGCATCGATGCCAGGCATCAAAGTGCGATAGGAAATAAGGATTAAGCCATATTCAGGAGCGGCTATAATTCAGTTACTTCTCTTTTTCCTGCCGAACACGGGAGATAGAGAAAGAGCAAGAGAGCACCGGGCAGGTATCTCGTATACTGGCCGACCAATCGATGCATTCGATTTGCAAAAAAAATAGCATCCGCAGCGAAGTTCACTGCCAGAGAGAGAGAGAGAGAGAGAACATGACGTCGAGAATGTTTTATCAATTTGGAGTGAGCTCGGCTGGCGTTGTACATAGACGTTGTAGTACGAATAGAAATTGAATCGGTTTTGACTTAATGTGCGGTTAGATGCTGGCGCGCACGGAATGATTGCTGCCGAGCGCATGGCACGGCATGGATACGTACCTGGAGCGGGGCCTTTTTTCTCCGTCGCAATATCGCTTACATATTTCGCGATGTGCATAAAATCAATCTTCGCATTGTATGTGCGCCGCGATTTCCGTACAAATGCCAGCGCATACCAATCCACTGATCCGAACGTAATATTGAATTGCGTTGAATGTGTTTTCAGTTATTTCAAAATCTGATTTCCATTCACCGCAACATCGACGCCTCTCTATCTCTCCCTGCCCTCAATCTCTACCTGTCGTTCGATTCGTCGGTCTCTGTGCACAAGATTGGAACGGACGTGTGGGCACAAAAAAGGGAAAAGAAACTGAAACAGAAAATCAAGTTGAGACAGCAAAATCAACGTCGAACACAAGATGAATGGAAGCAATCGGCTGGTGTGCGATTTTACTTCCCCTTCCCCTATTTTGTTCGTTTTTTTTTCTGCACAAAATATCCTTCCCATCGTTTATGAAAACGTACGGTTATTGAAGAAGTAAGTCATTGGCGGAGCTCTGACTGCACACGGCGACGATGCAAGCGACTGCTGCTGCTGCTTCTGCTAGTCACAGGCCATAGATATGTAGATAGCTAGATGGAGGCGAAGATATTGTTCGGAGCCCCCCCTTGCCGTCACCACAATATAGTCGGAAAAAAAACGTCGAGTTGTCGTTATTCACTCGCGCACTTTATATCCTCGCAAATTGGAAGCTGAATTATGTAGAGGTGCATGCAGCCAGTGTATTGCATTGCAATGCATCGCAGTGTGTGTGGTTGTGCGCACATCGCAATCACACTCAGACACTCGCATGGCGTCGAAAGATGGCACAGCACATATTGGATGCTCTGAATATTTCCACCGTGCATGCTGCGTGCAAGTGCATATCCAACGAAATATTTCACATTTTCCAGGAGCCGTCGAATTCGCAGTGATGATTCGAGCTATTTTTCCCGACCATGGCTGACATGCTCTCGCAACAGAAATCGTTGCCACTTTCCAATGGGAAGATGGTTCCATGCATACGCCGCACACACACACACACATCCACGATATTACGGGTAGCAATTTCCGCAGAATTGCAATCGATGTAATGCAATCGAGAGAATAGTTCAAATAATGATGGTCATCGATAACAATTTTTTCTCTTGATAAATGGCAAATTTGAGCGATGCAGAAAGATCAATTTGCGGTAGCTCTGAAGTGGCGTGTCGTTGCGCCAGCATCCATCCACACTTGGACCCGAATCATGCCGCAGAGTGATTACAATATATTGAGAAGGGAAGGAGAGAGAAAAAAAATATATGCGACGATGAGAAACAACACAAAAAACCTGACATTTTCCCATCGATAGGATGGATTGGTATTGCGTGGTTGGGCCCTGGTTGGTTGACAGGTGCCGAAAGGCAACGGTAGCACGAAGTCGAATATTGAGTCCCGGCGGGTGTTTGCGCTAGACCGCTGTTTCTTGGAATGCACGGCAAACGAAATCGAAAGCCAATTACGTTTTGAAATGATTTTCTCGCCGGTACTTGCCAATCGGCGAACTCTTGGAACCCCTTTCGTCTGGAATGACTCAATCCAATTTAATTTCGACTTTTTTTTATTCCTAATTGATTGAAAACAAATATTTTCGTACAGAAATGTCGGCAGGCAATTGGAAACGGCACCCGAAGCGCCCTGCTCCCACCCCTTTGCGTGGCACAATGCTGCTTTCTCTCGACCATCTACACCATCACCGACATCGACTCTTCGCACATATATATATTTTTTCTCTTTTCATTTTCATCTTCTTCTCTGCTCCGCTTCGTTCCTGGAAATCATACATTTGCATTTCCCAGCCACCTACTTATGGAACCACAGTGTTCTCGAGAAATAAAACAGAGCCACACCAAACCCATGTACGCATTTCAAAATAATGGTGAAGACTGAAGCGAACGCGCCGAAGAAGCAAAACGATGAAGAACAATTTTGCCAATTTCGGGGTCGAACTGAACAGTGCGATATGAGATATTGGTGCACTCAAAGTATTTGAAGAGGCCCGTCTCTGTGTATCGTCGCCTCTCTCCAGCCACCCGTTTTCAACAATTTCAACTTGCGAGTGTTGGTCGGGTTGGCGCGTATGCATTGCGAATGCAATGTGCCGGAATACAACAGACTCTTGAAATAATAATTTATTTGGTTGAACCGTTAACCGTTTTTGGCCCAGAGAAATTCGTATGAGGAAAGTGAACGACAGTGGTTATTGTGTTAGTATGCAGTTGTTGTAGGTGTGCGCTTGTGCGCTTGTGCGCTTGTGCTTTGTGCTATGGACGCATCACGAATATTCAAACGATCGTATTTACTGTTTGAACACGTGCACATTTGCATCAAAAACGGATGCTATACAATAAACTACATAATAATGTATGAACGACGAAGGCGATGCCGACAGCGTTGGCTTAAACACTCCACACTTCAAGCCATAAATTTCGTTTGAGATAGAGAAATGCGTTCCGTTGGGCTATATGTGTGCGTGTTTAGCCTTTGGAAATAGGATCGCGCATGTTTCGGTGTGCTTGTCGCTTCTCGAGTATGTATTACACCGAGACTGTGCGACTCGTGTGTGCATTTGTGCAATGCACATTGCACAAGTACATGCAATTAACTATACGTAAATGCTCAAGCTCGACTATGAATCGACTATATTAGGTTGATGGCATCGTTCGCACAACTACTAAATATCGTTCCCATTCTGCTGGCCCAGAGACCGTGTAGACAATATACGATTTTCGAATACATATTTATGGATCCGCTTGTTGTTCAATTGTCCGACGATGACAAGGTGCACAGTGCACAACTGCACGCATACGCATCGCGCATGATTCCGACCATGATTCCTGGCCCAACATTTTCGAATGATGAATATTTGATGAACAGGATTTTCTTTGAATCGGCGAGCACATCCGCACGTCCGCCCGACCATTGTCGGGGCAAATGTGAATTGATTTATCGATCGGTAGCAGTGATTTGGCGTCGGCGGA
The DNA here is from genome assembly GCA_026546635.1 of Porricondyla nigripennis. NCBI lineage: Eukaryota > Metazoa > Arthropoda > Insecta > Diptera > Cecidomyiidae > Porricondyla > Porricondyla nigripennis. The sequence continues at coordinate 6,849 of JANTFB010119642.1, read as the reverse complement.
TGATTTAAATGTGACCCAGTCCATAATTCGACGTTTGAAATGTGGACGGCGCGCACCCAGATGCTGCCGCTCGGTACTTTAAACATATTTTCCGCTGTGCGGAATCTCTGCACCGAACTTGTAATTAATTCATTTTTCGAATTTGTGTTAAGAGCAAGCATATGGTGCTCATTTCGTACATATATATATATTGTGGAATATGCACGAACGTTGTGGTGTGTGCAAAACAAAAACATTGCGGTTAGACGAAATGCCGAATAATAATAATAATAATAATAATAAGTGCAGAACGTAGTCCGTACGTCCCAACCCAAGTACGATATGGTTTACTCTTCAGTTTTCGCAAACTACTTTATAATTTTGCTTTGGTTTTGTTTTCGTGCAGCAAACACACCATCGGTCCTTAGGACTTTGCCGCTGCATGGGCTTGCCCAGTTGGCAATGGACAATGGACGATGGGCAATAGGTGTGCGGTTGCTTTCCTCTTCGGTTCCCATTTTCGGTATTCGTCCAACTTTCCACTCTCCACTCGCCAATAGCCGTGCAAGACAGTGTGTGTGTGCTCAATTTTTCGTTTCCCGTCATTGATTCTATTCATTTGCGGCTCCACACACACACACACACATGCACGAACATTGGGCTGATGCTGCCGATGCCAATTCAGTAAATAGTTGATCTCTTCAAGTGAGTCGATAGTTTCACTTGACTTTTTAATTCTCTCGAGAGATTTTCCGTGCTCGTCGTCTCGTCGCTCTGCTCTTTCCATTTTATTTATACTTATTTGTGCACATTGAAACACAGACAATCGCCCGCAGACTACAATTTTCCGATTCAGCACAACAAAGGGATCCTCGATTCGGCCGGGATCGTATCGATACCATTTATATACCGTTGAGAGGGCTCCGGAATAATGGATAGATAGACGGAGTGGCATCGGCATCGGCATCGGCATCAGCATCAGCCGTACCTAGTTCCGTATGGCACAATAAATTCATCCATTCGGATATCGTCTGCTTCTTTCATTCGATTTTCGATCTCGTATTGCAGTGAAGCGAACGGCAAAAAATCGACATCATAAAAATTGTATTACCTCACAAGTGTAATTAAAATATTATATCAACTCGATCTATCGAACGTTGTGCGCCAGTTGCGCATTGTTCAGAATGTTTCAGTTTCAGTTTCAGTGCGGCAGAACGTATTGGTATGGCTCACATGGGAGAGCCTGGAAGCGATGGCATATTTCTCTCGGTACGATGTACGTTGCGCGCATCGTAAGCGAATATCGGAAATGTGAAACCGATTCGAGTCGTCGTCGATATCTACTATTTGCCATCGCATTTTCTGTTTGAAATATGAAGTGGAACTTTGTCTCTCTCTCTCTCTCTGTGAGTGTGGTGCTGCGTCATTATACACATACACTGCGTCGCGCCCGTATCCGTACGATGGGACGCAGTTGAATGTCGGCACACCGTGTTCCTTCCAGTCGCCTCGAGAAGATAGTAAGTACTCTTATAAAAATGATACGCGCACAATCAAATTATAGCCGTTTCGATGGTTCGCTTTGTATTTTTACTGAAATTTTGTTTTTTTGTTCATTTCATTATTATGAATGTAAGTATGGCGGGGCCAATGCGTTCGGTTTCTTGCCATTTAATTGAAAATTGATCTCGTTATCGGGAGGAGATGCGAACGTTGTTCGGTGGAGAATGGTGCCAAATGAACGGACGCTCTCTCCATCCAACGAATACGAAACCACCTTTAGCGTGAAAAGAGAGCGTCTGGGAAAGGACAATGAAGGGATACTGCGGCAATGGCAGCGAGCGAAAACGACGACAGCGGCGGCGATGGCGACGCAGAAGACATAATATAATCTATCTTTTTATAATTTAAGCCGATTATTTCGTGTGTTTTCTCTCTCTGTCGCTCTCTTCCGTCGATAAAAATTGTTCGCATTTTGCCCGGCTGCAGTCGCCGTCGCCATCCGCAGCGGTGATGGCGAACGCTTGAAAATGCCTCAAAAAGATGGTCCGACATAAAATATCGCTCATGAGTTATTATAACATTTCCACATAACATGCACGAGTTGAATGGATTTGAAGAACAAAAGGACATCGTAGCGCATTACATGCGTGCACACAAACACCGCCGCCGCCGCCGCCGACGATGACGACGGAGGACGACGATATATCTGTGGCGCGGCGTAGAATGTCTTCCACGAAAGTGAAAAATGAGAAATAGCTGAGAGGAGAGACGAGACGATTCGGTTGGACGGACGAATTCGTCCATGATGCTGGCCCGGCATCGCAAAAGAGGTCTAGTTTTGTTGGCTGAATTCAGTGGTCCCGTTTAATGTGCATCATCAAGCACTTGAGCTGGAGACCTTTTGGATTTACGATACACGCACGCACAATCGCACATGTGTGCCGAAACGAGAGAAATAAGAAACGAGGCCAGGCCAACGAGCACCGAGCAACGATCATAATGGTATCATAAAATATTGTGTGTACACAAAACTACAAAGGAAAAGCAGAAAAACGCACGTAATAAGCCGGCTCGACAATAGCCGCATGGCAGCCGCTCCGTCGGTCGGCAGACGCGATGGCCGATGGTGGCGGAGCAGCAACAGCAGGTTCCACTTCATTCGAACGCGCATTATTCTCTTCTCGTTTGGCACTGGGGCCGCCGCCGCACGAGGCGAAATGACGATGTAGACAATCGACCGAAAACTACGGTGCTCACACGAAATGCATGAGTTAAGTAAAGGTACACTTGTGAGCGAAGCAGGTGCTGCACCTTTGCAGCATACACTAACACTAGCACACTGGCGTGGCGTGGCGTGGCGCGGCCCAGGCAGTGGCGATCGCGTTATGTCGTAGACATAAAACAGACCAAAAGAAGAAGAAGAAAACGAAGCAATGTGCAAACGCCTTTCGGTCCAACGAGTGGTGTGGTGCGGCGCGGCACGGGCACCGGTACACGCAATTACGCATATGCACAAAGGCAATGGCAGAAACAAGATGCTGTCGGTCGAGGCCCGCGCGTGTGTTTGCGCGCATAATAACGCGCTCCGTTAACGGCAGCAGCGAGAGAAATAGGAAGAGGAAAAAAGAATATGGAAACTCTTGTCCCATCGTGTCTCGCATCAATCCCACCAAACACCGCTCGCTGGCTGTAGCCACAGTCTGCACTACACCACAACTTGAGCGTATACGCGCAGATGACACTGTCAAGTTTGCGAGCGAGAGAGAGAGCGAGAGAGAGGGCGAGAGAGAGAGAGAGGAAGAGAGCGAGAGCGAGCGAGAGCGAGAGCGAGAGAGAGTGAGAGAGCGAGAGAGAGCGAGAGAGAGTGAGAGAGCGAGAGCGAGAGAGAGAGAGCGAGAGAGAGCGAGAGCGAGCGAGCGAGAGAGAGAGCGAGAGAGAGAGAGAGAGAGAGAGAGAGCGAGAGAGAGAGAGGCCCGCAGGAACAGGCATTCAATAATGGAGATGATGATATTGGTATAACATGTGCTCTGAATTATTACTCTCATTCCGACATTCATTTGGATTACACAGGCAGCACGTTGCACGCACGGCGCACGCACAGATGGACAGCAGAGCCACCGTCGACGACGGCGACGAGTCGAAAGCGAAGAAGGAGAGAAGCAGTAGCAGCACACAAACACACACACACTCGGCGAAACACATCATAAGTGCAGAGCCACGAGACGCATGAATGTCGAGTTCGGACAAAAGAGGTGGACGAGTGACGGCGCTGCTGACACAAAACAGAAACGAAAGACTGGCAGCGTGGACACGCAAACTCGGAGTGTTTCGGATGTGTGCGACGTACACACGCATGCCATCGAGATCGGCACATACAAAACGCTCACAAAATGTTCGGCGAAAAACCGCAGAACAGCGAAGGCTGAACGTCGTCGAGTCCGAACCGACCATATCCGACCGTTCGACCGATGCATCGTCCCCACCACGCACACACACACACACACACAAACCGACTAAACGTTTTTGCTTTCGCCATTTTTCGGAATTTCATATTTTCCATTCCAGGCTCTTTGAAGTGCGCACAAAAGGAAGCGAATTATTATTATTTATTAATTCGTTGTCTGTGCGGACCGGCCGTTTGTGTCGATGCGTCTCTGTGGTGTGCCTGTGTGTGTGTGTGTGGAATGTGGATAGTATCCAGGCAGAGGGACGAGGAGTATCCACTGGATACCTACTATCCGGTCCGGGACCGAGCGAATGGAGTGCACGAGAGTGCGGCCAGCGACATTCTGGCGAAACAATGAACGAAAAATGCAAAAGGAAAGAAACTACCGAATGATGCGGTCGAATGAGGCACTCGCACACGAGCACCGTGCATGTCGTTCGCAGCGAAAAACGTTCACATCGGAGATCGGACGCGCTGCTGTAGCCGGCCAGTACAATAATGGTGGTGCCCCTGTCCAAGTCCATTGTCCTTGCAATGGATTCCGAAAATGGAAGACACGAAATCGTAAAACACATTTATAATGAAATGCGAAAGAAAGCAGGTGATTCACTTTCATATTTTGGTTTTGTTCTCGGCCGCCGTGGCTGTTGCGCGCGCGGGCGCCTTCGAAATTCTATTGCATAAACGACAAATATAACGCATAAATTACGTCGGCTGGATTGTGTGCGTGGCGTCGTCGCAGGACAGACTTGCCCGCCACACAATGTGTACTCGTTTAGTGCGTCGTATGTACGAGTACATTGTGCAGGTCGACCCGGCGGCCAACATAATAACAATAAATGAAGTGACATCCAATTTTTCAATGCATTTCAAACAGAGCACAAAGGCACAAAAGGCATGGCGGCCGAGCGGAGTGAATGGAGTCACTGACGGAAAGCGGACCCATCCGAAAAATTCACTACACGTGTTCCACGGAAAGAGGCTCAGCCTGCCAGAGAGGGAGGGAGAGGAACGCACACAGACACACATTAGGAATGAATGAAACATTATGAATGTGAAAAAGGAATGAAATGGAGAAAGGAAAAAAAATGGTGGAGAGAATGGAGACGCGAGAATGCCCTAAAGGATCATTAGGCCACACAATGAAATTGTTTGACAAGTAAATTAGCACAAATTCAATGTTTTGTTTATGGAAAATAACATGAAAATGGTTTGAGCTCTTGCGCGTTCGTCATTCGTCCGCTCCCACCTTGGTGCCGCTCGGTGCACGGTGACCATTCAACCCATTGTGCTCCTTAAGCCTTGCCCAAACGTTCAGGGGTTTTTTTTCTTTCGCAGGAACGTTTGCCCTATGCGCCACTGACACTTGGTATGGCATTGTGTAGGTGCTGCCTGCCCAGGCCCACTCTCGGTTGCCCGCTAACGCATCGCCTATGCCCTATGCAATGCGAAGCCAGCACTCCACAATGTACTATCTATTTGGTTGATATGTGAACGATTGTGGGCCTTCGCACCCGTAAATATCTATTTGCGTGTGGCCACAATCGAATTGCACCAGCCCGAAAATTGACTTTTCACTTTTCTTCTGAACATTTTCGCCATATCGACGCACAAGGGCACACCGTCGAATGCTACAACCGCACTGCCCAACCATTCGGCATGTATTGTAGACGGGCCACGCCATCTACTCTCCGCACACAAAATAGACGAGATGGAATGGATTCCATGCGAATGCAAATTCGCCTGCGGTGGTCACATTTTCCAGCCAATTTGCTGGTTCGATCCGGGTATACCGGGCCATTGCCATGGCCGTACTCGTGTCCATATAATTCAATCAGAGCACATGATAATTATTATTTATGATGAAGTATGTTGCGCATTAACGCGTTCCGTTCATCGTTTTTTTTTTTTCTTTTTTTGCTGTCGGTGTGAGCGCGTCCGATACTCTATCGTGTTTCCAATGACGAATTGAAAAATGAAATGCAATTTATCGCGTTAAAACGTTTCGTCCACAGTTATTCATATCCCTCTGCCACGAGCACACACACACACTGGCATCCGTGGTATAGAAACAATTGGATATGTTTGCGCAATTTGCAGTTCCATTAAAAATACTCGAATTCTTTTCGAATATTATTTGTTTTAATTCCATGAAATCGATCTCTGCTGTTTGCCTGCGCACGCATGCAGACGAACCGGAATCGTTGCGGTGCGATGGTGGCTTGATTGGCAAACGCGCACATACCTACGTCATCTGTACAACGTACACAAAAATGCATCCACGAAATGTTCAAATGAAATCCGAACATTTATTATTCATGAGATAATATGAATCGAATCGAAGGTGTATTTATTTTGAAATGATAATATTTCCAGCGCGCAATGAATTCTCATTGATGTCGACGGTCGCGCTGCTACCGAACTAATTGGCATTATCGAATAATTTGCTGTATGACGCGTCCAATGGCAGTACACGTGTGATTCGAGTCCGAACAAACGGGAAAAGAAGAAGAAGAAGAAGAAGAAACGCGGCGCGCCCAATCGGTCACTGGACTGGACAAACGGCGAACGCAAAGAGGACAATGTTCCATGCGTTAAACCTTAAGCCATGGGTGGGTGGATGGCTGGCTCGCTGTTGCGTGTGCATTTTGTTCGCCGGTGTCCTCGCAGTCAGTCCAACGCAAAATTCATCATTCGTTGGTATTCCGCTTCCACAAGTGCTCCGCATTTCGATATAATCTGTTGCATTACACGTATGGTGAAATGCGCTCTCGTTGCCAATTGTCTGCATGCCGTTACCGTTGCCGATGCTGTGTGCATGTAATGAGGCAGGGAAGGGGAACGCAAACGCATAGAAAATGCGACAACGTGGTCGAGTCCGTTGCGGAAAGGAAGAAAATGCCACATCGAACACGCTCCAC
>JANTFB010119531.1:0-11644 GCA_026546635.1 Porricondyla nigripennis | reverse complement strand
AGGTCCGGGGTTTGGAAAATTCCGGAAACTGTCCAGGAACTGAGGAAAGCCGGGAAAAGTGTTTTTCATCATTTTCTCAGCTCCTGGAAATTTTCCGGAATTTCCCAAAACCTGGACCTCGTGTAATTTTCCATTCTCTGCAACTTTCTAGGGCATTCCGAAGTGCTATCTCCAGTCTGTTCCCCGTTATGACCACAGCCAACAGCGGATGAAGTGATGAACACCGAATGAACCAAGTTGGTTCACGTTCACAGACATTGGCGGACATTCACGGATTTGCAACGATTTTATCATAGTAGAGTACTGAAGCCAAAGAGATCGCGTCGCGAAAGTGTACCACTTCCGTGCGAGAGCGAGCTGGGTCGTCAGTATATTAGTTTGTAGGCATTGTCGATCGTTGCATTGGCTGGAACGAAATCAAGGACCATCGCCACCAAATGAATGGCAATTAACGATTGGGCTCTTTCACTATTTCTGATCCGGACGCTCTGCACAGACCGTGCATGGTATTCCTGTCGTCTATGGTCCACTGACAGATGGAATTTACGCGAAGAAATATAAACGGTTCAATTTCCAGATATATAAGTCAGATAGGGGTATCGACGCACCGATATAATAACGTCTCAATCGGTTCGGCCATGTGCATTCAGACATTATTTTCGTATTTGCTGAGTGCGCCGATGTCGGCTGTCTGATGTCGCATGCCATTGCGATCGTACATCTCGCGGCGTAATGAGGCAAATTGGCAATCGTCAATACAAATCTCCCGTTCAATTTAAATAGAATGTAAAAATGTTGAACTCGCGCGATTGCCGTGCATCGTGCGCAAAGTCAATGGGGACGGTGCGACAAGCACAGAACACGCCATGCGTCTGTCAATTCATCTCCGTCTTCGTTTCGCGTTGGATTGCGCTGCATTCGGGTCTGCTGTTGCGCACCGATTAAATGGAAAAAATTAAAAATTCTAATTACGACAAGACCATTTAGAGGCAAATGAATTCGATTATGCAAGCGATACGGAATATGTCGCGACGATTCACACAGCCAACGTGTATCCCATTCGATTCACTAATGAGTAACGAGCCTCTTCTAGTAGTAAAACACCGCACCATTTACTTCGCCTCGATCCGCAGTCCAATGTTCGAACGATGTCATTCGAGCACAAGGCATTTTGGAACAGCTGGGCCGGGTCGACCAACCGCATGAGGCGAGATAGCGTTGGAGAGTCAAAAGAAATAGATTTGCCTTGCTCGTCGAGTCGATTCGAACGCGAGTACATGCAACGATGTCAATGCAAATGGCGATAAACGGAAAAATTAATACAATTCGATATACAAATCGACTAATTCGCAATCAATTATGTCGTCTCGTTTTTCTCTTTCACTTTTTCAATTCGCTTCTTTATCGAATTCCATTCAGTGGTCTTATGTCGACATCACCCCTCTTTCCCCCTGCCCGCCATCTCTTTCACATTTTTCGACCCTTTCTTCGTTTGGTGTCTGTGCAGCGGTCGCGTGCTGCGTCTTGTGTCGTTACCGACACTGGCACAGCCAAAGTACGGTGCAGCTGATGTTGATGCTGTCGAAATACCGTATCGCGCCCAATGTTGCATGGTCCACCTACATTCATTCATTTGATTTGTGTCACACTAATGGACATTGGCATTAGCCGTTGCAGATACGGCTTAGGAGTGGCATTTGGATGTTGCGTTCGAAAATTGAAAATTTCATTTTTTTTACTTTTATTGAATTGATTCGCTGCGAATACGATTTCCCCATCGACTTACGCACACGAGAATCGTTCGAATTCACACATTTCGGAGGAAAACGTTATCGCTGGCGATTCGGACGCTTTTTTTCTTCCGCATCTCGTGGCACCGTTCGAAAGTGGAAAACGATATTTTCAAAAACGATCGACTTGCTGTCTGCGCGCAAGTGGAATGTGTGCACGGTATTCGGTCGTTTTTTCGTCTTCTCTGGCCTGAAGAGCATCGCTAACACGCATCCGCGGGTGGCGAATCGATCGCAGCTCGAAATAAAACAGAACGCCACAGAAATCCATAAAGAAAAAAAAACGAAAATCCCATATGAGCGGGTGAAGAGTGCGCAAATTCAGGAAGACGTAACCTATTATGCTCAATTCAGACCTAGTGCCGAAGAAGGAGGGGGGTTATGTGTGTAGGTATGGCGAACGCACTGTAACTAGGCACTCATGCAGCATTCTAATTTCTACACACACGTCCGACGAGTGTGTTCAAAGCGTTTTTCTCTGCTTCTTCTTCTCATCGTTCTTCTCCTAGCTGTGCTTGCACCCGCCCCGAGCTCTTGAGTCTAGACTGAAGCGCTCGTACCACTTGAAGCTCGTATACTTATCGTTTCGTCACAGTCACCCATCGGGGCGCAACGAAAATGTGCCGAAATGCGAAAATCCCATCTCGCTAGCGTCCGACTCCGATTCCGATATGTATACAGAGTGTACTTCAAATGTACAGCGTGCTATGGGTGTGCGTGCTCGTTTCCATTTCATTTTGGTTTTAAATAGACAAATGCGAATGCCACGAGGAATATAATGTGCAAACGTATAAGTTGCAAAAATGTGACGATCAACGCTGGCCGCGGTGTCTGTGTCTGTGTGTCTTTATGCGAAGAGAGCGCTCGCGCGCCTTCCGTATCTCAAAAATAAACAAAAGATTATCTAAACACATGCGAATATAAAGCAAACGACAGCCGGCAGCAGCATGTAATAGCAAAACGACGAAGCAACAGAAGAAGAAAACCGAAATCGAACGAACATAGAGAACGACGACGACACACTACCGGCGGCGAACGCATGGCGCAAAAAAGCAAAAAAAAAGAGAGGAAAGGAGAGAAAGAGAGAAACAACTTGTGACTAGTCAGTCGGTGAGAGATATTCGTTCGTAATTCGATGTGGCCGGCCGATAACGATGTAATCGATGAGCGCAGAGCGAAGGGAACACAAGTGGACGGCAACGCGGAGCAAGAAACCGGCACGGAACTACACACAGATTGGGAGGGAGAGGACTATATATTCTATTCATATATGTATATATTGGCGATATCTCTCGCACGAGCAAGGTCATAACTTGTTGCGAGAGAGTTTTTATTTTTAGTTTCCCATTCGTACCAACGATTCGTTCCTTTTTTTCCTTTTCTTTTTCAATTTCTCTCGCATTCGCATGTCGATCGTTTGCGACGTGACTAACGCACACAATCGCGGCGCTGAACGATAGCATTCGCGTGCGGCATCGGGAAAAGCGAGTTGCGCGAATGAGGACGACCGAGATGCATCTTCCGTAGTGTGTGGCACGGCAGCGGTGCTCAGGCTAAACACAACTCAAAAATGATCGAAATTGTGAGACGTGAGATGCGAGCTGTGTGATCCGTATTTAATCTGGATTTGTCATTCCGAAGATAACGCACAATCGTGCGTGTGGCGTCAACGCCACATCGGATACAGACGAGCCGCTGCGAATTCGGTTGCTGTCGGCGCACGAAATGAATCGGAGCAAGAACGAAGAGTGGAAAATAGTAAACGCAATACGTTTTCGGTGGATAAATATAAACTGCCGGCGAAATTATGTTAAAAATAGTAAATTTTGGCCAATGTGCCGGTGGCCGGTGGCCGGTGGCCGGTGGTGTGCGTTTGGAATTCAAATGCCCGACTACCGGGTGGTTCGAGTCGGCTGCGACTCAAACGAACCACAAGTGCCGAACGCATCTTCTTCTCTTCACTTTTTATCGAAATCGATACACACTATATCTGGTATACGTCAATTGGCTGCCATCCAAATCGAAATGAATTGAGCGGTCCCGTTGCTACATATATTTTTTTCAGCGGCGCTGTGTCCCCGAATCGCTTCCGTTTTATTTTGAGCGAATTTATTCGTTCTTTTTCGACACTTTATTCTGGTGCGTTCCGTTCTTTGTCTCCTTTTGAGTGGAGCAGAGGGAGTGGATGGCGGGGAGTAGGTGCTAGCTCATATACAGTTCTATCGAACATATGTCGGCTGTTTGGTGCGAAAATATCATGACTTCGTATGTGTCGCAAGTCGCATGCAATATGGTTGTTCCGGATACGATACTGTGCCCATCGATTGCGACATATGGTTACGATGATGAATATGTCGCGCGCTTCGATTTGTCACTGCGAAATGACCTCATGCAATCGGACTTTGTGGAAACCGTACGGAAACGGAGTCGAGCACAGTGGAGTGGCCGACTTCGCATTCACAATCGCTTCCATCTACAATGCCAATGATAGAGCGCGCAAGCGAAGTACCACACACAACATCATGAATCGGTGCCGGACAATTTATTGGGTGTCGAAGAATGTCTATGGTTCATCGCATCATCGCCAACATATTAATATTGGCCATATGCGCCCGGAGCGGTCGTCCCATTAGTATGCCGTCGCGTACATCTAATTCATTTCTATTCAAGGGCTGGCTGGCGAACGAATACGAAAATCGCGCTCGAACCGCCGAAAAGCTAATTTCCGAATTCACGATTAAGAACGATAAAAGTTACGATAAATGCTTGTGCGCGCATATCCACTTGCGTCAACATGACGTGTTGAAGACGACACACATACAAACACACGACCGCACCAATGGAAGTACCAAACGGACGGAATATTTCGTTTTCGTTTTTTTCTTTCTTGATTTACGATTACGATTATGTGTCGAACGGTTTACCCTCTTTCCGTTCACATTCATTCATTCATCCGCATGCCATGTACTGTCGTCGACGAGACCACCAAAAACATAGCCGAAAGTGCTGAGTTCGAGCAGGACGGAGACCGGGAAGACACGTTGCGCAGATCGATGGGAGCATTGCGATCTTCGGCACCTCGTCGCTCACGAGTACAACGGCACTGTGTCGCGAAATTACTGAATTTCAATTTCGAATTGATTGAATTAATTGGTCGTCAGCAGGCACAAGCACAAGCGCACAGACGCGAACCAAGCGTCACCGATCGAACCCAGTAAAATTCATAATTTAATTAATTTGTCTGCGTTTGACGAAAGCGTGGAGGAGTGTGTGCGTGCCCGTGCGTGGTGTGACGCGCCGTATGCGTAATGCGCGTATGAGACAATGGTCGTGGAATTGTGTTTGGGCGTCAGTCAACGTACCCAGTCCACGTCCACAACACGGGCCACCATCGCAATGGCACTGTCGACGCAACATTCGATGCATATAGGCGTATTATAACAGATAATGATGTCAAAAAGTCACCAGAAAAATCGGAATGACGAAAATAAAGAAAAAAATTGAGACAGAAATGAAGCGCGTACGGAATTCGAATGGAAGCAGCGCAATGGTCCAGCCGCGATGAATAATTTCAATAAAAAAAAATATTAATTTTATTCAATCAAGAATAATTAAGACGGAACGTACGAACGGGAAGAGAGGGAGAGATAGAGAGAGAGAAAAGTTTCAAATGATCGTAAAAATCCATTAAATTTTTTATTTTCATTCACATGATGTAGGTATAAAGTGATTAATGCTGTGCGGCAGGCGCACACGACTAACCGCATGCTTAATTTCATAATTTAATATTTAAAAATAAAAAAAGAGATACAAAACGAGCGATGACTGCGCATTGGTGTATGGGAAAAAAGCATACAATTTTGGCTTAATGACGATACCGAATGACTCCGAGGGGAGTAGTTTATGGATTGCCAAAGGGATCGGTTTTCATTGCAGATTTTTCGTCGCCGGTAATTTATTCATACAAATCGCCCAACGACACCCGAACGTGTCGCTGTGCATTCATTCATTCATTCATTTTTATTTGGTCTTCTGTGTCCGTGACGCGGATGATTTGCGATCCGAATCGGACGGTTAAATCGGTGGCAAAACACATGCGAGATGGTTCGAGATGGCGAACCTTCCTGATGTTGAGCAATGTGAACTTTTGTAGAAAATATTATATGTTATTGATAACAATGACTTACCACTTGGCAGCGACTGGTGATGTGGTTCATGGTGCTGATGCGGTCGATGATGATATCGTGTTTTTGGATTTGATATTGTCGCTTCACTACTAATATTTATTCGATTAAATGGCTGCGTATGGTGATCGGTTGGCGCGAACACACCGTCGCGTACGGCCGACCACAGGAATATCAACAATAGCAACAGAGCAATGATACTCACTACCGCCAATATTGACGATAATTTCTGTCGCGAACGTGTTGTCATTTTGATGGATGAGATTTGTTCCCTTCGTCAGCTCCACGTCGTGCGGTGAAGCTATGGCAGTGTGTGTGTGGTGTGGTGTGGGTGATTATCTTAATTGTTTATTATCGAATTTCCGAAGAATGAATGTGTTCTTCAATAAATTCGAATGTAGTTTTGGTTGTGGGGCCGTTGCAACAGCCACGATGACGGCAGCTATTCCAATTTCTATTCAACGTGCATGCGCTGTGTGCGTGTGGCTGTGGTACGAGTAAAAATGAATGGCACATCAGTGACGTTGTGGAATTGATGCTTGAGCTTGCGCAATTTGCACATGAATTACGCGGTGCGCCCAAGAATCTGGCAGTCCAACTGTCGGTCCGCGATGAAGATAAACTCTGAAATTCAGACAAAAAGAGAAGAGAGAGAGAGAGAGAAATCAGGAAAACAGAAAAACAGAAACCCGAATGAGCGTCGAATGAATAAATGAAATGAGAGCGAAACGGATTAACATCGCCGCCGGTGTAAATATTGTAATAATAATTTTTACTTTTAATTGAGCGAATTGCATGCGGGCCGCAGTACGGTTATATCTTGTATTGTATGCCAGTCTGGTGGTGTGTGCAGTCGCAGTCGCGGCCTTGAACGATTAATTCAGCGGACATGAACTTGAAACTGGTTCTCTAGCGACAACGTACGAACGAACTAAAAATAATAAACCGAACACACCGCGCACGATTTTCCTTTCTTTTTTCCGTCGTTTTTCGTTGTTTTTGGATAAGGAAAAGGCGCCTGCAAGCGAACGCGGCCCGTCGACCCATTCTGCCGATCATTTCCTGTGTGACAAATAAATGAGTTTCGTTGACACGATTCCCGTTCGACGGAATAGTACGCGCGAAAATGTGCGTGGGTTGCGCGCGTCTCGGTTCCATTGTTATTGAAATATCGAAAACGAACAATCCTTTCGACTCGCCCGTGTATCGTTTGTTTGTCATTGTTCGCGCACCGAATGGCAAGCAATTCAACGAAAATAAATCAGCAACTACCAGCAGCTTCTGTTCAACAAGTGCACATATATGTCGTTGTGTGGGTTCGCTTGCGTCGTTTCTTCTTCCGTGCGGTACCGTCTTCGTTCCGCGTTCATTCTTTGTCTGTTTCCATTGTTAATTTCCATTGTCTTTGGCCAGACGAGAAATGGTTTGAGAATAACTGCACATTATGCCCGGTGCCGTGGAGTCATTCCGCTCAGAATGAGGGCAGAGAGGAGGGAGAGCGGATGCGGTGTAGCAACGAGAAACAAATCACTTCATAAATCGTGTTGTCGATTTATCGTGTCGATTTTCAGATTTGGGAAGAATCGTTTAAAACGGTCGTCTTTTGTGTGTCCGTGACGGCGTGAACTTTACGAATGTGAATTTGGTTCGTCATTTAATTATCGTCATTTAGGCTGGCGTCAATTGTGCGCGACGTGTCTGCATCATTGTCGACGATTCCGATGGCCACAAAGAAATCGAACAACGATATTGAGGATGTTGCATTCGCATATGCATATCGATTCACATCGAATGTAAATGAAATGATAATAATTAAAATCACGTGCGACCATCTGCCAGTAGGCGCACGGCACGACTAGGCGAACCACACAAATTCCTACAATTTATTGGTTTTTGCGTTCAAGGTAAGCCGCGAATTTCATATTTTATTTTTTTGTCTTTGTGGTTTTCAATCGAAAGTGAAATATTATTTTATGAGCACGATCGTCGATTGAGTATCGCGTCGTCGACGATTTCCGCACGAGTCCGTCCGCAAAAATTCCATTCAGGCAGTAGTTGACGCACAAGCGGCAACACCTCCTTCTCGTCCCATTTATGCTGACGATGCTCATTGTCTGTGCCGTATTATTTGGAATCGCATTCGTGGAAATGTGAACGGAATTCACCAACCAAAGGAGCGAGCACACATTTTGAGACAAACAAAACCATAAAACGTTAAAATTCACAATAATTCTGATTCGATCGCAGCCATCGAACTATTATTGTTGCTGTTTGCGCTTTTGTTGTGCGATTACTTTTCAACTCCTTTTTTCGCCTTCTTCGTTTTCTTCTTCTTCATCATCATCGTCTTCATCATCTGCATTATTTTATTAGTGCAAGATTATCAATGTGAAACGACAGCGGAGGCGACCGCGACGGCAGGGGTGAAAAGGTGGGATTTAGTCTGTGGCTGGAGTCGCCGGCAACAGCGAACGCATTTATTGGTGTTTTTTTTTCACTATTTTTTTCTGATATATTCCGCGTGCCGCGTTGTCGTTGTCAAAGACCGACTGGGAATTCTGGATAGAATAAAACATGATGCGAATGGAAAATCGTACGCATCTTCCAGAAAAATACGCGCAGACGGTGGAAACAACAGAGATGGTATGCATCGGTGCAGTGTTGCAGCATCGGCTCACCGTCGATAAAATATTTCATAATAAAAATGCGATGCGATTCAATACATTTGCCGGGACTTAATACTGTTTTTTTTCTTTCTCAATAAAATTGAAATTCTGTGCATTTTATTTGTTGTGGTGCCGTGCTTCACCTTCTGCGAGCCACCAATACTATTCCAGTGGATTGAGTTGCTCGGCACTGGCATTGTTTGCGACCTATGCGTTTGTGTGTGGAGGCTCGATGAGCCTGTGCACCGTGTTCGGAATATGTGGCGTTTCGCAATAAAAATCGACGGAGAAAATGAATTTAAAAAAAAGAAGCGAAAAATGTAATTCGATTGACTTCGGAAGAGAAGGAGATTATTTCAATAGCGCGGAAAGAAGAGCACGGCAAAATGGTGTGTAAGATCCATTGCATCGCATCGCGCGCAATAATGGAGAGAAAATACATTTCACTGGCTAGCCTGGCCATGTCCATTGCGTCGATCGTGTGCCAATATCGTTCGCGCCGTGCGTACTGTTGACGAGTGCTGTATCTGTATCTGTATACACGAAATAACAAACCAAATGAATCGCGCTTCGCGCATAAAATTCGTTCCTTTTTTCTCTCTCTCTCTTTCTTCCGTTTCGTTCCATACGTGTTTCGTACGCGTTCGACGCGAGACACACGACGATGGTGGCGATGATGATGGTCTTCGAGAGAAAAAAAATCCCACTTAACACGCACTCCGAGTGGCTCAGCGCTGGTTGCTCAATCAATTAATCTTATTTCAAATTGAATCGTATTAGTGAACGTTTATTTTATTTTTATTATATTTCCACCGATAGAATGCGTGAGCCTAATGGATGTGTTGGTGCCAGTGTGCATGTGTTCATTTGATCCGATCTTGCGTCTGTTCATATTCCTTATTATTTCTCCTTCTTCTTCGTCGCTCTGTTGATGTTTCTTTTTTCCTATTTATTTACATAAAAGTGTTCGGTTGTGAATAAGAATGCTTCGACATCGACACAGAATAGAGACGATGTATGATGTACATGGGTTCGAGAGATGGTGAGATTAGCGATGCGGAGATATGTATGAGTGTGTGTACATTCTAACCAAGCGAAGAATCCCGATCATGCAATATACGCGTCAATTGAACATAATAAAATACATTTTATGATCGTCTCAGACTGGTGAAAGAGAGAAAAAAAAATGCTGAAACGAACTGGCTGGCCGTTGTGTTTGTCTGTATACACTATACGCGTTGAGTGAAACCGAACAATTCGAATTTTATAGACACGGAGCACACTCTCACACATCCATTCGCACCATGGAGTTTGGCGCGTTTGAAGTGAATCCAAAAAGAGTTGAAACGACCTAGAGCACACCGCACGAAACCGAAAGAAAATAATTCTGTCCGTTTTTCCTCCTTCTTCTTCTCCCTGCGTTCTTATTCAGTGTCGAAGACTCGAAGATTAGCGCACGATTTTTTTTTCTCTCTTTTTTTTCTCGAGCCGAACATAGAACATGCATGGAGAGCTGTGGGCAGCATTTTTTATACTTCATATTTGTTTAGCTTTTGTGGTCGATAGAATAGCTGGACGATGACGACGGCGGGAGGATAAAACATGCGAAAAAATGCTCATACAGTGTGGTGTGTCTATGCTTATCGAGTAACGTTAACGTAAACAAATTATTATTACATGTTGGGAAGAGGATGCGGAGGATTGGGAAGAATGAAAAAAAAACTTGCCCAACTCATCTGACCATAAGCCGGCATGAGCATGCGTTATTCCTGTGCGTATCTAATCGAAGCTCCGGCAACAACAGCAATCCGAACAACGAAAAACGTGTCCACTTGTCCACTATACAAATATTCGCGTTCGAAATGGTTTCCGGCGGGTCAAGTCAATGTGAGACATACGTAATGTGTGAATTGTCGACGGGCTGACGATAATCATAATCGCAATAAATCGCAACTATTTTGTCCTCCATTGTCCGCACCATTTGATGTTCTCTCTTTGACATTGATTCCGCGACGATTGTACGCAGTCAACGGATATGATCGCGAGCAAAACTGTACGCGATCGATATTCGCCGACTGTCCCATATTTCATTTTCAATCGAATGGAATATCGCGCTGATTGCATTCAATTCGTACTGCTCTGCACATTGAGCCAGCGTTTTCGACGTGGCGCCTAGAAACGTGCGTGGTTCATTCGTTTTCGATGGCGCTACACGTGTGACGCTCCACTTGGGCAGCAATTGCGTGACGTTGAGTCAGTTACGGTCTGAAATGGAAAGTGGTTTATTCCAATGCCGACGAATGGCTTCCGATGAGCGAATGGCTACTGCGTTGCATTGGCGATTGGCGTCCATGCTCCGGGTAATTGGAAATGATTTGGAAATAATAATGTCGGCGAAATAATTTGGCGACATGCGACAACCAATTGGAAATCCGATCAACTGATCGCTGACCAGTATTTCATGGCACCAAATCATAAAACATTGATTTATGCTTGTTTCACGCACAGAAAGAGCAAAAAGAAAAAAATCATAAAAGAAATAATAATGACCCACGCGGCTCGTGTGCACATGTTCATTGTGTGTTTTTTCGCTATTTGCTGGGATTCAATAAGCTGCGCGCCCCGTACGGCGTGGGATGGATTTATTCTGTCGTTGCTTTTCTGTTCGTTTCGTCGGTCATTTTTCGTGCGTGTGTGTGTGTTGCTGCATCGCATTCAGTCAACACGTTCGCTCATATTTGTCAAACTGTGGATAGACATGGTCCTGTATATATTGAAATTGGTTTATGGTACACGATTAGGCAACAATTTGTGCCATTTAGCATACGCCTTGTCTTTGGCGTTGCTGCTCGCCGAACCCTTCCTTGAAAGCTTTCCATTCATGTCGCGGTGCCCTATTGCCAGTTTCCAATGCTGTAGCCTCTTTTATTGTGTTGTATCGCATTGTTTATTAAATTCTAATATATATTTTATGCATATGCCGTTGAGATAGTTGGGAGCTGGG
>JANTFB010119420.1:0-11646 GCA_026546635.1 Porricondyla nigripennis | reverse complement strand
CCCGATAAGCGAGTACGAATCACATCAAATTGAGTGCGCGGCAATTTCCGAAGAAACGACAAACAACTCACATGCAGCTTACCGCCACCATACGACCCACCTCTGTCTATGAACGATTTAAATAGTTTTTTTGCCGTCTCTATATCGAGATGTACTGGATGGGCGGAATTGATGGAATCGGATGCCTGTGCGTTATCTCTCATTATCAGTTGGCAGCTATTTTCTCCTTTCTACCGTACCGTTCCTTATCGCCAGCAGTCAGGTTACGCTTCGCGCAGTAAAAACCGATAAATCGTTATCAATTCGGCCGATTCGCCGAAACTAACGCAATAAAATGCGAAAGCACGTACCTACGGCAGCAATACCTGCGAACGATCGAGCACATTTCGTTGTTCCGTTGAAATCGTTACTATCAGTGGCTTTTGTCCACTTTGTGTTGTATTTTCGTTTTTTTTTGTTTCGTACACCCGGTGTGCCTGCTCATTATTATTCTTTTTCGCCGTATTCGGCGGTGTTCAATGTTCGCCATTGCGCATTTCACGTCCGTATTTTGCTATTGAGTATTTATGTGTGTTTCGGGTCGATACTACGGGGCACGACCAACAAGGCAATTGCTATTTCAACATGCAGGCACAGAAACAAAGGAGAAGAGGGAGGGCGCAGTGAGTGAGCACAAATACAGGCTGAAAATTGAAATTCATTATTGTATTCCGCAGTCGCGTATACTCATCGGCATTGTTTCGTGTCGCAAACAAAGGCCGCGAAATCTAATACACATTATATGTGCGTAATGTGATGTATAGGTGCAAACAGAAATTACCGGCTTTTTCTTTCTTTCGCGTACAACTCGATCGCTGGCGCGTTCGAGCTGGCGCGAACACACTGAATCATCACATCGTTACTGTGCGGCTCTTTGAACTTCAGTGCGATGTGTGTGGGCCCGGGCACTTTCCAACCGAAAACAATTACGCTCGATACGCACATAACGGAAATGAATGGCGCGCGCAGAAACGAGTCGATAAAACGCGACGGAAAGTCGAAACATTTCAAAACGCGAACGTATTATTAGGAGCGAGAAGGCGGTGCCAACAAATGCAAAATAGGAATAGCGAACCATACATTAAACGTTTGTTTCGTGCGAAACAAAGGAAATTATTCGGTGCATCATGCATATTTCGTATGTGCGATGACGGTGGCGTTGACAACAGCTACGGCGACCGCGAACGCAGCGAACTTCGATACTCGGTTTTCCGTTTCATTTTCACAAAATAAAATGAAAACAAAAATAGAACAAGGCGAATGAATCCATGGCAAGCGTACGAGAACGCGGAAAACGATGGCAGACAATAGTGCGTTACTATGTCGACTGTCGAGTGTATTGCAAAGATGGAGCCGGATGCATTTGGCCTTGTCGCTCGACTAGCGAATACCCGAAAATTTCCGTCCTCGATGATTCGTATTCATTCGGGAATGTTGAGTTCGTTCGATCGATGCGAACGTGATTCGCGACAAACAAAATCGAAATTCCAAAAATGATTGAAGAAACGATTCAAAGAAAATCACATCGTTGATGGCCAACGATTTCAATTGTTCCACAATTCTACCGGACGCTTGATATAGCTATCGACGGGAGTCATCATTGGCATTTAAGGTGTTCTGGGCCTACCAGCAGATGATTGAAGATTCAGAATGCATATGAAAAAAGGAATCGGTGGATCGCCGATGCCATGAACGCAACGAGGAACTGCGATCGTCTGTAATATGGTTCTCCGACGAAATCGCGTTCAATGAAATGAAATGCGTAGTTTCGATCAATTCAGTGAAATCGAATCGAATGCCGTGATGAAGGTTCCACGACGTTTGACTCATGAGTGCCGATACTAAGCAGTTGCGTAGGTGACATACCGGAACAGAAAGTAAATTGTAGTTCGTCGCTTTGATCGAATCGTTTAGTTCGTTTGATCGATGGCACATGACAACTCAGAGAGACCCAGTGATGCATAATCCGATCCAATAAGAATCATAATTCATAACCCATGACATCGGTGAAATGCTATCCCGAAACGGCCGACACTTCTGCATATGACTGAAATTCAACGGTCGATTTGACTGGCTCGCACAAGCACATTCCAGCGACCAATCCGAAATGATGCCTTCTGGCCAACTGACATGTACACATCGTCGGTCGAGACATAGGGTTGGCACAATTCACGCTATCATACTTCTGTTTGTTTTTTGGAAATTGGCTTTCGATTCTGGCATTTTGTCTTTTTTTTTCTTCCAGTGAAAATTGTTCAGTCATCTCTGAGCGGGAGGAGATGGAGGGGAGGCGGTTCTGAATGAGGAAACTGGAAGAATAAAAAATTAATTATCGCAAAAAAGAGACGAAAATACAAGATATGCTTGCGCACACATGCGCGATCGAAAGTTGCCTGAAGCGATACACAAAACGAAACGGGCACAAATCAGCTGAAACCAGTTTTTTGTTGCTGATGCGTTGTTGCTGCCATGCATTTCACGAGCGTCGCAAAGAGCGAACGATGCAAAAAATCATAAAATAAATTCATATATTTCCGTCGATGTCAAATTCCACATGAATTTTCAATTGAAAATCGAAGGTAAACCGAAGAACGAAAACGCTACGAAAGCAAAACGGAAAAAGAAAGAAATGATCCGCATCAAGAATGAAACGTAGAGTGAATGCGACGAAGTGAGTTAAATGCATCTTATTGATTGCGGGGCACGCGTTGCATTTCTATTGGCAACCTCGCGATGACCCTCCCCTCCCCCCCCCCACGACGGCATGGGAACAAATATGTGATACCGATTGTTTCGCATCTCGGGTGCGCCCCATTATCTGCATTTACGACTGCCAACCCACCTGCATTCGTCCCGTCGTCCCCACAGCCCCGCAATGAAAGATCAATGACAACAGTTATGGGGCATGGCGTACAGACGGATGGATGAACGGTGCACCGTTGATATCGCGATTCGATACACCGACCGAAACACATTTCATTTATAATGATTATCGGCGAGCTCGTCCATACACGCAATCCACGGCGGATAAATAAATAAAGCGAATTACAATCACCTCGACGGCCAATAATCGTAGCCAGCCAGTCTGGCACGAATGGCGGCGAATGAGAAAAGCCGGTGGGACAGCGACGAGTGCCGTTCGTTGTTCGTATGGGGACTACTGTTGCATGCATTCAATGTTTGCTCCGCCGTTTTCGCTTATGCTTCCAATGCAGGCGGCAACCCTCCATACGGTTTTCGCTAATGTTTGGCGTGGCCTTTTGTTTGCGCGCACCATTCTTTGACTTTGGCAAATGAACTGAACAGCGTAAACTAAAAATATCAACACATTGCATCTCCGGCGGAGGAATAAAACAACAGAACAAACTACAACCATTCACGCGATTAAACATGGTCATCGAGTGCACGCACACCAGTGCCAGTAGTCGGCTCGCGTGTGTTCGTGTAGTGACCTCGAATCAATCGAAACGGCAGAAGATGAATGGACGAGACGCGGAGAGAAATGGGCATATTGGCGATGACGCTGTTGCGCGTCGTCGGTAATGCATTGCATATGCGAGAGAAAAATAATGAAAAAAAAGTGATCGCCGCGTACAATTCCATGAATGCGGAAAAGGTGGATGGGCTCAGGTACACAGTGGGCCGCACCGTAAATGTGCATGAGGTGAAGAAACAAACAGGCGAACCGATAATGTTTCATTGTTATTGCATTCATCGGTTTGTTCCTTATTAGTACTGTGTTGGTATGATCGAGGCGACAAGAAGGTGGCACGCATTTTCCGTCCGAAATAGTACGCCGAAATCGATGGACGCTCTACATCCAACGCATCCGTCGCGACCACCTTCACATGTTCATCTGTTCGCGGAAATGTCAATGCCTTCTGGGTGCGAGAGGTGTCCGTTTAGCGTACACACTGTTGTTCAGTGCACACATTCGACGTTCGTCCATTTTACGATTATTATTTCGATTCAATTGTTCGTGTTTGCTTATGTCGGCCTGTGGTTGTTGTTATGGTTGCTTTCATATTTTCATTCGGGCTCACTTACTCGCACTCACATTCCATTTTTTATGAGGTTGTGACCCACATCCGAATCACATGATAACACGCGATTTTCGTTCAATTTCGCTTCCGTCATATTGAATGGCGAGTGTCTGAGTGTGTGAGGCCGACCCAAACATCTGGCCATGGGCAATCGACATAAAAACCCGAAAGAAAAGAATAAGCAAAAGGAACAGAACGGTTTTCTCTTTCACATACGAAAACACCACACAGTCAGTGCTGGGTGGCGGAATTGTGAGACGAGCCGTCGGACTTCTTTAGACCCCACCAATGCCCTCACTCCTTTTCTTCGCCTCCGTTTAACCCATCGTAAACGCTCGGCAACCGTAACCGCACAGCGATTATCATTTTTCAAATTCATTCCGTTCGAATGGCGAAACCGCAAACGCACGCTTACTCACAAATCGGTCGATTCGCGAAATCGACAAAATTCTGTCGCAAAATGTTGAATGCAATTGAATTGCCGTCGTATCATTGTCAAGAATGTGTTCGTGCATGCGACGGAGAAAAACAAGTTGAATGCGAAGCACTTACGTTCGTTCGAGTGCTGGTCGAGCGAGAGGAAGTTTGGTGCGTGATTCATGCGAAAATCGTTCATATTTTTGTGAAGGAGAAGGAGAAGAGGAAGGAGAAGAGGAAGAAAAGCAGAAAGTTCGCGGCAGCAGCTGATTTCGCAATAATAATCGGCGTTCGTTGACTACGGGCTCTCTGAGTGGTTTGTTCATGCTATTCAAATTCAATTGATGTCAAATGTCATTGTCTCCGAGCCACTCCGTGCCTAATTCACGATTTGTCTGCTGCGTCTGTGTGTGTGAGTGCAAAATATAAATCACACGATTTCGAGGTTCGAGCACGTACAATCTGGTGAAATCTATCACTCGGAGTGTTCGTTGTTTTGAGCGATGACAAACGAACAACAAACGGCACACATTCGCTCGTTATGAATCGAAATTAACATTCAATTATAGATTAACGAAATTCGCGATAGTTCGCGCCGTCATATTTTTGCCGCAACTTACAGGTTCATCGTACGACGTAACCTACGGTGTAATGAGAATGATGAATACGATTTAATAAGTAATGATGGTGCAGCGCAGTTGGACTTTCTTCTCATTGTATTTGGGTGCGCGCGCGCACCAGTATATTTGGGACGCGAGGAAAACTCGGCGCTCGTGGCGTCTCCACCTGTGTGCCCAATGTCTAGTTTCATTTCATTTATTCGATGGGCATTTCGCGTGCTGTGTACAGGTACACGTGTGTGCTGTGGCACCTTCGGTCATTGCATTTCAGGCAAATAAGGAGTCGGATGAATCGAGCCGGAGCACGCACAAACAGAAATAAGGATCTTGTACATGTCAGGTCGCGAATGTGGCACCGCATCCATTTATGTCCTGGACTTATTTCGAATGGTTCTATGACGAGTTTACGTCAGTTAATTTCTTGTTTTTGTTTCGTTCCTTATTTCTCCTTTCTGAGGGCGCAGGGCCTACCACCACCATTATTTCCATGAATTCTCTCTTCAGTTTCTAATAAAATCACGAATGATTGGATTACCGCGGATTATATCAAGTACTGACCAATACCGTTAAGTGCATACACACGGCACCAAATGTTCATGATGCTATCTTCCGAAATAGCCCAGATTCTCATAATCCAATGCAATTGCTTCATTACCAATTCGATGAATTTTATTGAGGAAAAGTCCCGGTCGTAGCCGCTCTGGAATCTGTGTGCCGGAGACAAGCGTATTGCCGAGCAATTCACTATAACCACACGACAATTTTCGTCAATCAATAGAAAGAATGAACCGAAATGGTGAGTGTCGCACGTTCCACTGCCATCAGACTCACCGGAATGTTGACGGGCATATCAGCCGGAGCCGGCGACGCGACCGATGATCGCGATGTTCGGAAATTTGGCGCATGCATGGTAGCGAGCCACAGTCTGCCATGAATCGAATCATGTAACTTACACTCAATTTTATCACGCGTAAGCATGGCGCCATGGCATGGCCATAACCACACTCTACTTCCCCGTCCCGGCCACAGATGTGTGTCCGCAGCGGCGAACGCAGGCCACAATCTCGCACACGCAACACATGCGATGAACTCGGATCGAGGCACTGCTGCCAGAAAATATCGTATGTGCCTGTGCCATTCGGTCTTCGGATGGTGTGGAACGGTCCTATGCGTGCGAAATCGTTCATTGTCGCGGGAATAATGATTCTGTCATCATATGTATGGTCTGGATGCGCGGGCTCCCAAGCACCCACAACTGCACAATGGGTTCCTCAGATTCGGGGGGTGGTTGCTCACGCCCGCCCTATTCCCATTTTCCGCATTTTCTCATTTTCATAAATATATGGGTCACATCATATTCACACGTTGAGTTGTCAATGCACACAGTGTCTGCCATGGACAGACTTGGGCTTGGACATGAGCAAATGTATGCAAAACCGTAACGGAACCAGGCGCATACAAATTCGAACAAGCGATTATTCGCGTGTGTCGCATTTCATATGTTTGTTCCGTTCAGCAGCAGACGTAAATGCGTAGTGCTGCGTGCTGCGTGCTGATGCATGTTTTCGTTTCGCCTCTTCATTGTCTGCGATTGTTATGGGCTTGCGTAATGGTTCTGGCCCTCACATTCTGCGTGAGCAGAGAGACTTTTCGCCGAAATGAAGGCGGCCATTTCTCGTTTCATTTCAGTTTATTTCGTTGTAAACGGTTTCTACGCAATTTGCCGCGTTGAATGGGAAAAGTGGTGCAAAAGACGCAATTACATTCACGCAATTGTGGTCGTTCGTCGCCATTTCCATATCACAATAATGGCGACGCATATGCAGACGGCTTTGCTTGGCGTTACCGAGTACGACTGCTCATATGTAATGTATTTCATTGCCCAATGCGATGTCAGCACGCAGCCTACACCCACATTTGAGCACACGCACCGTACACGTTGAGCCGGAGCGTCGCGTTGCATTTTCGAGCCCATCGAAACCGAAATTATGGTTTATGTTGTGATGAGCGTGAACTGTGGCATTCGGTCAACCGAATTGGGACGCAGACGAAGAAAATCGCAATGAATACGATTTACGAGCACTGAGCGGTTCCATCGCCGCGTTCGCAAACACGAGAGCATTAATTGTAGCATCGCGTGCCCGAACCAACACAATCAGAGGTCATTCAATTTTCGGAACGCGTCAGCGTCTCCACGATACCTCCTCATGGATCGTTCGTTCAACGTTCGGTGCTTCACCTTTCGCCCGTTCCCGTTCGATCAGCATCCATAAATCGTTGTGTGCGCATTCTCGCATTGAATGCTGTTCGCGTGCCGTTGCTGACCTAGTGTGCCGTAGCCGAAACGCAACTCAATTGAAATGAAAAACGAATAAAATGAATGGAATTGATTGATGTTCGGTGGTTGTGCGCGCGACGCTCGTTAGAGGCATCTCGCGAGTCCCGCGACCAATGTTCGCACAATGACAATCGGCCGGTATTTGCGTGCACAACCAATTCGACCGAATATGCTAATCGAAATGAACAACACCAAATCGATTTGGGTATATTTATCTTCAACTTTCAACATTCATTCGACTCCATGTGGCCGGCGATTCGCGTCGACGATGCGTCCGCGCTTCGTCCGTTTGCGCTGCCAATGAATGGACGCGCGATCAAGTACTTTGCATAATCGTTTACCATCGATATGCTCGTCGAACAAATGTGTGCGAAATGGGAACGACGGGACGACACACACACACACACGTGGCTCGTGTCGGCGAACACCAAACTAAACCGTTTTGCCGTTCGATCGACGCCGCCGTGTTCTACGTTCGGCCATTGAGGCACTACATATGGACGCAGATTCATTTTCGACGATATTTCCGTAGCTCGCATTGATATGGTTGATGCTTGATGGTCGTTGGGTGACTATGAACTAATGTATGTCAGATAAGCCATCAACCGTTTTGTCGGCGGAGCATGAGCCGAACAAATATCTCGTCAAATCATTCATGGAACGAATTGAATGTTGTTCGAAGCAAACGGTGTGTCCCGGCCACGAAAGAACTTGGGCGTTTGGCTTAGGTGTGCCATTGCATGGCAATGAAGAGAAAATGTGGAAAAGAGAAAATCGCCGTTAACAGCCACGTCAACAGCGACAATAACAGCCGCGCGCATTCACCATCCAAATATACACTTGATTAATTTCATTCCATTTTATAATTGCGCGAACAATATCGTCTTGGCGGCGACCGAACACACATCGAAACCCATTAGAATGTGTCATGTATGTGCGTGCGTGTTCGAGCCATGGCTCTATTCAGCTCAATTCACATTGTATGCAACAGCAGCCACTCGTCACTGACTGTGACTACATACACTCAATCATGCATTTTCAACAGCAACTCTATCCACGCAATGAATTTCCATTCCCGGAACGTGCACGATTTCGTGTGTACAGAGCCATACCAGTGCTCAAACGCATATATCCATTTTTTCCTCTTCGAATGTGCGAGCGTGTGCGAGTGATGCGCATCGAACGATGTGGTCTCAAGTACGTGCGTTCGGACACCGGAATTAAATGCGAATGCACAAGAAATGGTCGAAAAAAAGAAGAAGAAAAAAGCGGCGGCTTTTAATTGGCATGGGCGAGTGGCTGATGGAGAGTGTTCTATCGGTGTTGAGTGCGGCGATTCAGACGACGACGAGCGCACACGTGAAATGAAGACACACTAAGCGGTCACGTTGCGAGCTTACGGATGGATGATAGTAGATGAGCTCTACTTTCCATTCCATTTGAACGGTACACATTGGCGCTTCGGTTCGTTGAAAACGAAATGGGGTGATGTATGATGCCCATTATCGGCTCATTATCATGACCACCACACGCATCGCACACGCGTCGCACACCTCTCACACATTCGAGATGCGTTTTCTTCTAGTTTTCTTTCGTGGCGATCGATTGCCGATTGGTTTGAATAGGGCACATCGTTATGCGAGTAATGCGACTCCGTTGGGCACGCTCGTGGCATTTGCTGCGTCACGTTATCAATGGAACGGCAATTCGTCAATTAAATGGAAAGTATCGCAATCACGCATGGCATTCGATTTTGAATTTATCCCGTTCCGATGGCATTTCTCCGATTCAATTTGCAATTGCATTTGCCGACATTGATGTGTGCATGATACGAACGCATGATGTGCCGACGTCAGCATCCATCACTCGGTTGAACCATTTCGAATGTCATCACCACTAGTGTCTCGAATAGGAATGAATTGAATGTGCGCAATAAACGGTGCCGGCATGCGTCGGATAAAATACCAATGTTGGGTGTCCGGTGTAATCATGCCTGGAAATGAAAAACGGCCAGCTTCGTCATCATCGACGACTTTGACCGTTTTCGTTTTTTCCTTCAAATAGACGAACGCATCGATTATGTCTCAAAAAAATCGATAGACCTGTGCGACACCGGTTGCAGGGAGAGGGCGGACAGCTTAAAACGTCCAGTGACACACTGCGATTTCAGAAAGGCCATGGACTTCCGTCTGTCCAACACATCGTACGCAAGCCATTCTCGTTGCATCGCATAGATGGCACTGGCAACGATTCCATTCGAAACAAAATCGAACGATGAACGCATATCGTGATGCGTGAGAAAGAGACTGAATGCTCGTTCGTTCATTCGAATTGCACGTGGTCGTCGGATTGCAGTTGAGCTGAGTTTCCAACGATTTTCGAACGATTCGTCTGAAATTATCGGGGATCAAGTGTCTGCACCCAGTTTGCGCAGGCCATGCCAACAGTAAACGGATGTGTGTTGTTAATTGCCGTATGATTAGGTCGTCCAACATCAATTAATTAAGTGAATGGCAATGAGTGCCGCTCATCTCTCTCATCATTCCAATGAACATGACACCCGGCCACCAGCACTGGCTAATCACGATAACACGTCCACTTGCTGCGAACTCGATCCAATCAATGTGCTATAAATTTCGCCATGCACGCAGATTGAGCGAAAGGAAATCGAGTCACTTGACATGGCACATAACAAGCGTCATAATGATAATCATTTTATAAATTATTTTATGGACGGAGTGACGCAGAACTTGGAGAAGGTGCAATGCATCGAGCTGCACACAAAGTGTTAACAACAACATTATCAATAAAATCAGATCGTTCCCCGTGCATTCGACCGAAGGTGCTGTCGTCGTCGTGTCCAAACTCGCTGCCGCAATTGGCTAACAAAGTTGAGAAAAAAACGTCGGCTCGTACAACTGGAAATAGAGATTGATTTTTATTTCTCATCTCTTCGATTGAATGTGTAATGTGTATGACTTACGATTACGAGTACCTACTTATTGAATTAATTATTATTCTTTTTTTCTTTTTTTTTCTTCTTTTTGTTGTTAAACCAATTACATTGATTATGTTTAATGTTTATGCATCTTAATAGACGTTCCCTATCTTATGCGCTAGGTACGTGTACGACGTAGACAATGTGTGGCTGGCTACTCTTCACTTTAATTCTAAACCTTATGCGACTGAGTGTAATAAAATCTATTCATTGATTCATTCATTTCTGGGTAATATTGCTGGATGTAGTTTACACCATGCACAATTGCACAGCAGTGATTTCGACTGCACATTCCTAATTGTGGTTGACTTGAATGCCTGCGCGTGAAACCCCGTTCAAAAGATGAAAGAATCGACGACACTCGGAGCTGGTTCATGCGTCGTGTTTGCTTTGACTATGGTATCGCGGACCTCTGCTTCTCAGCGCATAAATCATAAGACATTCGATTCGGCTTTAATGGAAGGAAAAAAGAGAGTGAAAGAGTTCGAGAGAGAGTTCGAGAGAGAGAGAGAGAGAGAGAGAGAGAGAGAGAGATGGGCGATAGTTCGAGAGGGCAAAGGAGAAACAAACGATAAATAATAAAGCAGAAATGTTCGCTAAATGCAATCGATGAGTCACTGATTCTGGCTAATTGCACACTTCAAAATATGACAATACCGCGATGGTAGACGGCCAACGCAAATTTCTCTCTCCATCTCTTCTCTCCGCCTAGGAACGAGGAACGACAGAGGCGAATGGAAGAGCGCAAATATTATTCATTCATGTAGTTACGTGGTTGGGTTGTGAAGAAGTAGAGAACGAAAGAAATGAATAACAACCATGAATTGCAATTAATTGTTGTATGGCAAAAAACCATTTATGAACGGTTTAATATTAAAAAAAAAAAAAAAAGAATTGCAACTGTTGCCTGTTGGCTAAGTAAGGCGTCGGGCATCGCAATCGCCAAACATGATCAACAATTATTTGCATTCAATTTTCATACTTTCGAACGCAATCGGAATATTGTCGGCCATCAAACGAATTCGATCGTGTGCCATATACTCTTCTCGTGGCCAAAATGGATTTTCCGCAACCTCGGCTGATGCACACGCAGAAAAAAATAAAATCGAAAAAAGTAAGAAAGAGAGAAAGAGGCATACATAGGAGGTAGGCCGGGTAGCTCAAATTGATAAAATAATGAGAAAATGATGA